>QLPG01004076.1:0-11001 GCA_003314385.1 Gomphus sp. MG54
GTCGGAAGGAGACAACGTATCGTGGTCCTGATGAGGCTTTTACAATAACTGACAGGGAAAAAAATCAGTCTTTCTGTATGAAGATACTTGAAAAAAAATATACGCACACCGTTCATCGTCTAATTGTTTCATGACTTCACCAATAATTTGACCAACCGACTGTACGGCCTTGATGTCCTCCTCCGTTTTTTCATATTCCTTCTCCAAATCCTTCAAGGAGAAACGGACTTAAAAACTGATGTCAGGTATATCAAGGATTTGGACACAAACACTCACGGTTCTTCAAGCTCTCGCCCATCTTTTCATGCTCGCGCATTTTCTGTTGGATGGTCAGCTGTGGAGAACCCTGATTAGTTCAAGGCGTACGGAGCGATATAACTCAAGAGCATTTTTCCTTCGAAGATCTATTTGACCGGAAGATGAGGTAGCTAATGGGTTTAACATTACGGTGTAGGCGAGGTGTAGTACGCGGCGGGTTTATTTACGTATCAGTTGTTTGTCTATGTGGGCGTCGATTACATCGTACATCACTCTGGACGAGTGAGGCATCAACTAATTACTACACTCACTCTATATACTCTACAGTGCCGGAAGGGCAATTCCGACGCCTCGATAACTTGCCTTCCCGACTGCAACCTCCAACTCTGACTGTTCGCCTCAAAAAACAGCGCAATCTGACGAAAAATTATACCATAGAAAATTGATTATAAAACAGGAACGGACTTTTTGCCCTCCGACCACCACCATCGCCTCGGCGCATTTTTAGTTCCTCTCATATTACTATAACCATCTATGTAGGTACACCTTCCAAGCACCCCTTACACACTTACCATACAATAACCTGGCCTCAATGTCAAATGACATGTTGACTAATGGGGCAAAGGCTAGAGACATGCCTATGCCTAGGCTGGCTGCACCACTGACCTTGGTGCAAGCAAAGCTCAACACTCAGGGTCATGACCAGGCCAGGCCAGCAGCAGGCCCAGTGATGCTGCTGGCCTAGTGAGAGAAAAACAGGAAGAATCAATGAAAAAAGTTGAGAATCTGAATTAGAAGAGGGTGCCTGCAACTTGAGTCACCAGGGGATCAGTGATAGACCCAGAGATGTTCACTAGAGAGGAGATAAGGGACCTGCTAGGATAGGAAATAATGGACATTGAAGTAGGTAAGCTTTATCTGGATCATACCTTGCTGACAATAACCTGGTGCACTCTGGACAGTAAGCACATTATCCACTGCCATACTCCAGGTGATTCCTTCCCAAGTAGTAAACACAATGAGATCCATTGTGTTTGTATTGGAAGGAGTCAAGGATGATGCTAGATACAAGAAAGTTGTGAGCCGGGTCAGAGTGTCTTACTTTGGAAGGAAACACTCTTGGCCAAAATCATATAGGCCATAATGCTAATAGACAAGGCCACCACAGTAGCTGAGACCACAGCTAGGCTGTTCTACCAAGTCACTGAGGATGCAGCTGCAGCAGTTCAAACAATCTAAATAGTGTCAAATATGTTGAGATTTTAACAGTCAGTCCAGACCTTCATTTCTTGTTTCAATTATCCAAGTGTGGCATGGTGGACAATCTTCATTCTTTTCTTTGTTCCATTAACCATAAGTGACACTATGGACTTTCTATTATTTCTTTCCCATTGTCACATTGTCTTTTGTTTCTTTCCTTTTGTTTCACTTTTTATAAGTACAAACTGTTCAGGATAGCACTACTTTGTCAGGCCTCAGTACTACCGATGGTACTGTTGGGACAGGCCAAGTCCTGCAGGCCAGTTGGGGTAGCTTGGCTTCAACGTACTTGTGCATTACACCCTGCCTCCTATGTGTACCACTAACTTGTAATAGAAAAGATACTCAAGAGGATGCTGAGGGTGTCGGCCCAAGTAAGGACTTCTGAACAGAAGGAGGAGAGTAGGGAGGTGTAAACCTAGTTGATACTCAGACTGAGGAACTATGTACATGCACTTGCTACTTATATAGGCTGAGAGGCAGAATGTAGAATAAGGGTGGCATAAGAAATAGAGAAAAGAATAAGGTATGAAGACCATGTGGAGGTATTGTCCACAGTGATCTAGAATAGAATAATATGAAACTAAGACAATGAAATATGATTGATAATAAACAAGTGAGATTATGGGAAAGAATAGAACACTAAGGGGTGGCCAAGATATAAAACAATAGGGCCGCGAGTAAGTGGCAATGAATAGTGAATGTCCCAAGGGTGAGCGGGTAAGGGGAAGGACAGGGAGTGGAAGAATAATAAAGAATAGGAGGGCGGAGTAAGGATAATGAAACTAGATGATGAACCGAGTGTACCAAGCCGAAAATGCACACCATGAGGGATGATATGAGTAAGGGTCGGTCGGTCGGTACTGCCGAGTAAGTTAGAGCATGATATTATGGTCGTGACATACTTCAGACTTTCGAGCAAAAGCCTGTGTCAAGCTTCAGTAATGCCAAAGATGTGGGCAGGTAACAGCCAAGTCCCGCAGGCTGGAAGTAGTGGCTTTAGCTTCAATGTACTCATGCATAATAGAATTAAGAGCCGGAATTGTAGAGTGAAAATAAAGAAAAATCTGCAATTTAAGCAGAAAATAAAGAAAATAAAGATTTCAAAATTCTAAGGCAATGGAAGATGAAAAACTTGGTTACATTTTGTTTTTACAACATATACACCATATATGATACACATAGGAGGTACAGAAACTCAGAGAGATAAGATTACATGAGAAAATGATGCACATATGACATCATGAAGGAAATATTTTTACACAAGGAATTGGAAGAGAAAAATACATCAAAATACAATAGAAAACATACATATAAACTATGTGCCGCAAAAGCGAACACTTTTGTTAAGAAGAATATTGTGCCATGCTCAAGCCAGTCCAATGACCGTACAGTGGTAAACGGGTGCTTCGCTTTGTCCTAATCGGGATAGAGGCGGTTATTTTATCTTGAGATAGTTGGAATCGATTGGGATTCGAGTGGGAGGTTGATGGGATGATAGGATAAGTGTCTTGTAAAATAGAAGTCGGTAGGAGAAAAAGATGATGGATCATAAACATTTTTGACATAAGCACCGGCGGCAATGCATGATGACCTATAACTGAATTTCTCGTTTGTGTGAGTGTTTGTTAGTACACTATATTAATAGATAAAGTACTATACTATCTAATAACCAGTATTAGATATTGTAATACTCTGTCTTCACCTGTATATCCATTGGTATGTGTGACTGCACGTGATGTCACACAGGGCCATCGGTGGGGAAAATCATAATAGAAGTCGAAATAATGGTTGGAAAATTATGGAAAAATACTAGAATAATAGTGGAGATGCATCTTGAATATCGTATCAAAGTAGATAGCTGTATAGGCTCAATGTCGTTAATATTGGCACAAAATACTGGAATTGTATGCATATTGCACATATATGCATACTCTGTAATACAGATCTGTCAGATAATATTGCAGAAAAATCATGGTAATACACCATGACTATAACTTGAACATATTTACTCGTAAACTTGTCATAAAGATCGTAAGTTTTGTAAAAAATCGTTAAAAATGTTTATTTTTCTGCTCAATGATTCACAACAATGTGTTGTGTCCTACTGTTAAGGTCCAAGTTCATGTCAGGTCTGAGCTGATGTAAGTCAGTCTGAGTCATGTGTTTGGAGTTGTAAGGACTTGGCTTCAACTTTAATGTTGCGCCCTCCTCAATCATCAGTCCTTTATTTCAGAGGTTTGGAGAAGATAAGTTTTTGGAGTTCAAGAGTAAGTGGGAATACTAAGTTGATATTTGAACTAAGGTATAGTGCAGAAGTCTGGAGGTATTTATACATGTGATCCTTATTGTAACTAATTAGGAATAGTCAAGAGAACAATAAGATGAATGAAAACAGGTTACAAGAAGATCTACAACTGGTGTTACATAGACTATTGTTCGATGAGAAAGGAAGGTTGTCCAAGGTCCGAGGTGATCATTGCTGGTCGGACTCGGAGGTAACTAGGTGGGTTCAGACTTGCTTGGACTTGGTTCAGAGGGAGATTCTTTGTAGTGCCCTATGTCGGATGTCCGAGATGTTGGAGTTATATCATGGATATAATACCTACTTACCATGCATGCCACCAATTTGAGACACAGGAGGTACTTGGGGAGTGCCAAAAGTGCTGGCCCGAGTAGAGGACTTTACAGAGAAGAGAGGAGGTAAGGGGCCTAAGCCTAGTAGATACCCAGAATGAGGAAGTATGTACATGCATGTCCTACTTATATAGGTTAAGAAGTGACATATGGAATAAGGAATGTGGAACAATAAGGTATGCAGAGCATGTGAGGATATTGTCCACAATGAGTAAAATTAGAATAAAGGAATGTAAACGGAGATAGGACAATAGGGGGTGTCCGACTATAAAACAATAGGGTTGTGGCCAAGGATAAAACAAGGACAGGATGTCCTAAGGTGAGGCGGGTCAAGGAATAAGAAGTGGACAGGGTAGGATTAATGGATGGTAAAAGGGGCAGAGTGTATGAGGAATAGGGATAAGGAATGTAGATGGTAGATGTGCTGAGCCAAGACCGGCATACCAAGTGACATGCATGTAGCATGGGCACTTGTACGTAGACATAGTCTGACTGCTCGGTTGGCACTGCTGAATTACCGGAATCTCGGTATGCATACTTGACAGTCTGAATCATTCTTGTGTCTAGAATTTTACAGGTTATGGGCCCTGGCCTTAACTAAACAAATAACAGAAACTCACCTCAAATTTGACACTGAAACTTGAACTCTTCATAAAGATGCCTGATTCCTTCAAAGTACTCTAGTATGATGAAACTGAATGGTTGGATGAAAACAGTTCCAACTGGAATTTTTGGAAAATACATATGGTGCCTTACCTGAAGGGGGAAAAACTATGGCCATATGTGTTGGAAACTAAAGCCAAGCCTAAAGATACCGATGCTGATAAGCTAGCTGAATGGGAGGAAATGGATGCTCAAGACCTCTCAACAATCCTTTTGAATATCGTTCCAAATGTACAGGCAGGCCTAGATTGTAATTTATCAAAAAAGGCTTGGGACAGCCTGTTGCAAAGATATACACAAGCTGACCCAATCACTCAAAACCTCACTGAAAACAGACTCTTCTCAAAGAAATTCCTAGAAAGAGGAACAGAATCTTTGCTTGCACATCTAGCAGAGCTTCAGCAGTTGAGGGAGCACTGTAGAGGACTAGGAATACACATACCAGATTCCTGATTTGTAGGTATCATTACCTTATCGATGCCTTCTCCCTCATAGGATCCAGTTCTAGGCTCGCTGGTTAGTGTTAAGGATTTGACATTCAGCCCAAACATCTCTTCTTCTGATTGCTCTCAAGTACATGTACCAAGTACCCAGTAACTTGGCAGTGCTGACTGAGCAACCAGTCTATATCCATGTACAAGTGACAAAGCCACATGCAAATCACTCGGTACCTTGGTCTCGGCTTGGCACATCCACAATCCACATTCCTCATACCTATCCCTCATTTACTCCTTTCTCATTCATCATCCATTAATCCCACCCATCTACTCCTTATTCCTGGGCCCGTGCTACCTCAGGACATTTAATCCTTGTTTTATCCTCAGCCATGACCCTATTGTTTTATAGTCGGTCAATTCCCAATTTTCCTATTCTTGGCCACATTTCTATTATTCTATTTTCATTGTTCTATTCTCGCTTACATTCCTTCATTCTATTCTTGATCATTGTGGACAATGCCCCTACATGCGCTGCATACCTTATTGTTCTTCATTCCTTATTCTATATGTCACTTCTTAACCTATATAAGTAGGACATGCATGTACATACTTCCTCATTCTGGGTATCAACTAGGCTTAGGCCCCTTTACCTTTCCTTCCCTGTTAAAGTCTCCTACTTGGGCCAACATCCTCGACACTCTCCCAAGTTCCTCTTCTGTCCCAAATTGGTAGCACACATGAGCACGTTGAAGCCAAAGCCACTACTACTGGCTTATAGGACTTGGCCAATTCCTGCCTGCACCTTTGGCATTACCGAACCCTGACAATTACTGGCAACCTAGACCTCATGGTATGGAGCAGGGATATAGGTTTTATTCATTATTATCCCTGATAACCACCTTTGGTATGAGTTTGAATTTTGGTATTATATTTTGCAGTTGTGTGACTCTGTGACCTCAGTTCATTTCCAAGAGACTGTTAGGACTCGGTAAAGCCAAGAAGTTGGTCAAGTCCTGCAGACTGTTTTGGGGTGGCTAGGCTTCAATGTGCTCGTACGTTGCACCCTGCTGTTCTTTCCAAGCCACTTATTTAGATAGGAGAGAGGCTTGCAAAGGTGCCAAGGATGTCGGCTTTGAGTGAAGGACTTTAGACAGGGGAAAGGCAGACAAGAGGGTGCGAACCAAGTTGATAATCTGAGTGAGGAACTATCTACATACATCCCACTACTTATATGGGTTAAGAAGCAAGATGTGGAACAGGGTGGCATAAGGAATGGAGAACAATAAGGTATGAAAAACCATGTGGAGGCATTGTCCACAGTGATCAAGAATAGAATAAGGAATGTAGGCAAGATTAGAATAATGGAATATGGCTGAGAATAAAATAATGAAGGAGTGGGTGAGAATAGAAAAATAGAGGATGGCCGAAGATAAAACAATAGGGCTGTGACCAAAATAATAAGTGGTTATCAAATGTTCCGGGGGAGAACGGGTGAGGGGATGAGAGGATAGTGAGGGGTGGAAGGGATAGGATGGGAGAAGTAGTTTAGACAATGTATCGGATGTACCAAGCTGAGACCATGTGATAGTGAGGATAGTATGGGTAAAGGTCAGTCAGTTGGTATTACTGAGTGAACCAGAGCTCGGTATCGTAGTCTTGACAGAGACTGAGGTATGAGTCTAAGTTTATTCTGATATTCTATACAATTGTTAACTATCCTTTTAGATAGTATTTCAGATAGCTAAATACTTCTAATAAAAGCTCTTTTCCAAGAGACTGGGATAGTATTTCAGTCCTTATATTTAACAGTTGGAACCTTAGGTCCTGCAGCAATTATATCCAGACTACAAACCAAGTGGATCAGGAGACAGGGATATGGCCAAACCAACAAGGATTCCAATGTAGTATTCCAAGCTAGTGGGAGGTCATTATTGAAATGCGACAATTGTGGAAAAAATGAACATATCAAACCCAAGTGTGGGGTAAAAAGAGGCAGCCAGGAAGGATAATTCCCAGACTGGTACAAAGGAAAAAGAGATCAGAAGATATCTAATACAGTCAAAACAGTGTCTGACACACCAATTGTATGGGCATGTGGTCAAAACAGAAAACCTGATGCTTGGATCGTCAACTCTACAGCCACTGTTCATATCAGTCCTAATAAAGAAGACTTCACCACCTATCAAAAATAGGACACCAACCGAGTAATTAATGCATTTGGCAAGAATGAAGTTCAAGCTATAGGTGAAGGTGATGTCATAGCCAATGTTGAATATCAAGGAACGACAACTAGGATATGACTTATCCAAGTTATGCATGTATCAAGTGCTGATGGCAAAATCATTGCCTTACAGGTCCTAGACAAATGAGGATTTGAAAGCTGCATAGTTGGTGGATCAGTGCACATCACAAAAGGTGGGGAAACTTATGCAGAGGAATCACTTGGTGGAGAGTTATATGCACTCACCATGAAGATCGTATTTCCTGGGAATATAATCATGGCTGTAGTAAAGAGAGATGGTGATGCAACTGACTTATACACTTGGCATCGAAGGTTGGGCCACCTAGGTGATACCATGCTCAAACAGATGGTCAAGAATAATATCATCAAAGGATTGGATGTTACAAACAATGAGTTACTTGGAGTCTGTGAAGACTGCATATATGGAAAGATGGATGAAAAACCATTCATGAGCAGAGAAGAACGGGACACTTGCCTATTTGGGACCATTCATTCTGACCTTGTTGGCCCTATGACACCTGAAGCTCAATGGACACATGCTTGGTTCTCTCTGATAATCAGCAATGACTACTCCAGTTTTGGTTTTGCATTCAATCTCAAACACAAGAGCGATGCAGATAAAGTAATGATTGACTTGGATAAGTCCATTGAAGCAAAGTTCCAGAAATGTATTCATACCTTTAAAACAGACAATGGAGGAGAGTTCATAAATGATGCACTGACATCCCATTGCCAGGACAGGGAAATCTGCTTGGTCACATCCATTCCTCATATACCAGAATTGAATGGGAGAGCAGAAAGAAGAAACCAAGTAATCATTGAAGGTGCAAGGACTATGCTAAAAGACTCACAGCTTGGGAATGATGTCTGGGGAGAAGCAATCTCCACCCAAGTCTATATCCAGAATAGATGTCCAACCAGTATCCTACCTGGCAACATTACCCCATTTGAAAAGGTCTTCAGAGAGCTGCCATCCATAAGCCATCTGAGTGTTAAATCCACATGTCAGATGCTTAAGAACATACTTTTAGAAGGATTCCATAGGTTTTTGAAGGGTTCTGTGGAGGGGGTCGAGATTCCAGAGTCATATGGGGTCGAGGGTTGGATTTGCAGATGAGGATGGAAAGGATGGGAAGTGAACGGGAAGCACCAGAGACTTAGGGTGAAGGTTGATCGCAGTATTTGGATGGTATGACTAGTTATTTAGGTGTTTGAAGTCAGAGGGACTTGGCTTCAACTTATGTGTTGCACCCTCCTTGATCATCCGTCCCTGTTAGGTATTGGTAATGCTAATAGTGCAGATGGGAATTGGCCAATATTGGGATGGCTAGGCTTCAATGTACTCATGTGTTATGCCCTGATTTTCCATGAATGCCACTAATTTAGACAGAAGAAAGACCTGAGAGGGTGTCAAGAGTGTTGGCCCAAGTAAGGGACTTCAGACGGGAGGAGGGAAGATAAGAGACATAAACCAAGTTGATATTCAGAGTGAAGAACTATCTATATACATTTGCTACTTATATAGGTTAAGAAGCAAGATGTGAAACAGGGTGGCATAAGGAATGGAGAACAATAATATATGAAGAATCATGTGGAGGTATTGTCCACAATGATCAAGAATAGAATAAGGAATGTAAATGAGAATAGAATAATGAGATATGGCTGAGAATAGAATAATGGGAGAGTGGGTGAGAATATACCAGCAACAACAAGAGCTTCAATACTTGGGAACGAAAGAGGGATTTGAGCAATGATACTTGTTGGTGTATTGACCAGCTCAAGAATGAGCTTTAACTAATTACCTAAGAATTGTACATATGGTCTAGCAGAGTAGCGGAGTCCAATAACAAGCAATAGATAGAGGAGTAGAGAAATCATGACATTACCCCCCCTTTAAAGGTCAATGTCCTCATTGACCATTGCCTATTTACTGGATGATCCAAAGTACCAGGTTGGAAGAGTTTGCATCTGTTTGGTATAAGCACCTGTTTCATTCATTTGTTGCCCCTCCCACCCACGGTCTCATCTGAAAGAGGTGGTGAGAAGGTAAGGCAGGGGTTGCAGATTTGTTAGTTAGTCTTCCTATTGTGCCAGCATGTGTTCAACTTCCCTGGATCAAGACCCTCTGGAGCTCTCTGCTAGCTATGGATCCTTTTCTTGTTGTGCCAGCATGTGCAACAATTTAAAGGTTGTTTCTTTGTTGCGCCGGCATGTGTGGCAACTCCTTTTTTGTTTTTTACAGGTTGTTTTGTCGTCACACCAGCGTGTGCAGTGACTCAGTCCTTTTATTGCACCTGGGTGGGTTCACACCTGTGCACCTGTCACACCCACTATCGTGCTCATCCTGTCTATCTGTCATGTCAACTGGTATGCTCCATCCATTGCATTGACTGGTATGCTCCATCTGTCATGCCCGCCGTTGCATACCAGTGCACTGCCCTTGCACCTCACTCGTATCCACCCTCACACCTGCACCTGTACCCACCCTCACACCATCCTCACACTCGCACCTATCCCCACACCCCTATGTGCACCTGCACCCACTGCCCTCACACCTGCACCTGTGCCTGCCCTTGCACCATCCTTACATGCACCTGCCCCCACACCTCGACGTGCACCTGCTTGCATTTGTGCCCGCCTGCATTTGCGCCCGCCTGCATTTGTGCCTGCCTGCATTTGTGCCCACCTGCATTCGCACCTGCACATCTGTTATGCCCGCATGTGTTCATTGCCATCACTGTCATGCACTTGTAGTGTTGATTTGCCACACCTACTCATAGTGTCGATTTGCTATGTCCGCCACCACTGAGTGTGTTGTACATGTGTCACACTCGCCATTGTGCACGCATCACACTCGCCATTATGCACACATCACACTTGCTGTCTGTTTTGGAACCCGAGAAGCTGTGACAAAACTTTGGTGTGAACCAAGGCAAGTCAAGTTCTCCGACAAGATGCAGGAGGACAACAAAATACACTTGCACTGGCTATTTTTACGGAGAACCCAATTAAGAGATTATACTCCGGAGATTCATGTAATCCGTTATCACAAGAGTATTGCAATAAAGATTTAATGAGATCTCACGTAGCTGTGCAAAATGTCTTTATTGATTCTGATCCGGGTCATTTGTCCAAAGAGAATATTTAAGGGGGGTCTTGTCAGGCGTCTCGTTCGTTATGTATAGAATTAATAGTTTAAGAGTGTTAAACTATTAGTTCTAGACTGGTTTAGATTTATTTCCACTTTTCTAATTTTTATCTGATTTAGTTCTTTAAAGGGGTAGCCTGCCACTTCGGTAGCAAGTTTAAGGTTTACTCTTCGGAATAAACCTATTCAACAGGTCTTCGGACCCGTTGTTGAGGGTGGCTTCCGGTCTTCAGACCAGTTACCTAAGCAGACTTCAGTCCACTTATGAGAGTGCTGCTGGCACTTATTTAATCCTGAGGATTAATATGGGTGAAAATGATTGTTATTTTATGCTACAAAACTAGCTTCTTTTATAC
>QLPG01004078.1:0-15343 GCA_003314385.1 Gomphus sp. MG54
TCGTGCATGTATTGGGCATTTCATCTTCTGGAAGCGTCGTCCCCTGCAAATCCATCCACTATGCTCGACGGTGTTGCTGAATTTGCCGATAACCATATCTTGCACTGGTTCGAGTGCCTCAGTGCATTTGGTGAGCTAGAATCGGGTGTCAAGTCTCTTCGGAGGGCAACAGAGGCGATATCAGTGAGTCTCCTGCTTGAAAATGAATTTTAGCTCATCAATATTACAGAAATACCGGAAAATGCACAACAAGCACTGGTTGTTGTTCGATGATGCTCGCCGATGCCTCCAGATGGGATCTGAAGCTATAAGCCATCACTGCCTCAACACCTATCGCTCGGCATTGACATGGATTCCGAAACAGTCCCTACTCCGACAGAAATATGCGACATCCTTGTACAGCGTACCTCAAGCTAAAGTCGTTGTGGGTGTTGCGGATTCATGGGAGCTGACATCCGAGCAAGTCATGCGACACCGTGCGACCGTATCCTCTGTGATGTTCTCTCGTGACGGCAGCCGAGTTGTCTCTGGTTCCTACGACAAGTCTGTTCGTATTTGGAACACGGCTACGGGCGAGTTGGAACGCATGCTGGTGGGGCATTTAGACGTGGTGTGGTGTGTTACCATCTCGCATGATGGGACACGTGTCGTATCTAGTTCGAGTGACAAGTCAGTGCGCATCTGGGATGCAAATACAGGAGAGACTGTGCGCACATACGAGGGTCATTCGCATCTAGTGCTGGCTGTGGCTCTCTCACCTGATGGGACGCATCTCGTGTCTGGGTCATGGAAGTCCATTCGGATCTGGAGTGTGGTTGCTGGGGAGACAGACCGGGAACTAGAGGGACATTCCGATTGTGTGGAGGCTCTGGATTTCTCACCTGATGGTACACGTGTCCTGTCTGGGTCAAGAGATATGACGGTGCGAATCTGGAATGAAGCAAATGGAGAGATAGAGCGCATATTGGAGGGTCATTCACATTGGGTGACTTCCGTAGCTTTCTCCTCTGACGGGTCACGTGTTGTGTCTGGTTCCTATGACAGCTCAGTCCGTATCTGGAATGCTACCAGCGGGGAGATTGAGCGCATACTGGTGGTAAATCCGGGGCTGGTGATTTCTGTTGCCTTCTCGCCTTGCGGGACCCGAATCGTAGCTGGCTTGGGGGACCCTTCGATCCCCATCTGGAATGAGGGGATGGGAAGAGTAGAGCATGTGCTGAAGGGACATGCGAGTGCAGTGCGGTCTGTTGCATTCTCTTGTGACGGGACACGCATTGTCTCTGGTTCGATGGATTCCTCTGTCCGGATTTGGAATGTGAAGCAATTAAAATCGAGTACAGTCTCACGTGAAACACCACGGATCTCATCCAAGATATCTCATGTTTTGCATGTGATTCTGGGGAAGAAAGAGCGCCGACTGAGGGGACACTCTGGTTGCGTGGCGTCAGTGTCATTCTCCCCTGATGGCACACGGATCGTTTCTGGATCAACAGACAACTCAATTCGGATCTGGAATGCTAGCACGGGAGAGGTGGAGCGTGTGCTGGAGGGTCATAGCCATTGTGTGAATTGTGTGGCCTTCTCTCCTGATGGCAAGCAAATCGCGTCTTGTTCAGTCGACAAGTCAGTGCGGATATGGAATGTGGTTACAGGCGGGTTAAGGCACACACTGACGGGCCATTCAGATGCGGTGCTGTGTGTTGCATTTTCACCGCACGGGAGACGTGTGGTTTCTGGTTCAGTCGACCATTCCGTCCGGATTTGGAATACCAGGACAGCGAAGGTCGAGCAGATACTCGAGGGACATCCAGATTCCGTGTTGTGTGTTACTTTCTCCCCTGATGGAAGACTTGTTGCGTCTGGCTCGCAAGGGGGTTCAGTCCGGATATGGAATACGACTACCGGGTTAACACGCCATATACTCCAGGGGTATCAAGGATATGTGACATCCGTTGCCTTTTTACTTGACGGAACACAAGTTGTCTTCGGTTCAGTACAAGGCTCGGTTCATATCTGGAACCTCAGCACCCGCGAATCGACTGCATTTTTCGATTCTGCTTCCATCCCATTGCCAGACGGAAGCCGAGTCACCCATATTTTCCGAGGTGAGTTTCAAATCGTCGCCCCGGAGGAGCATCTCGCGTCCCTATCTTGGGATAAGGACTGGATTCTTACAGACCCTCCGTTCACACCTTGCTACCTCCCCCCTGAGTTTCGTGGCTTTGCCACATATTCATTCTCTGAATCGAAAGCATGTTTTGGATATGAGACAGGGAAGGTTGTTATTGTAGATTTTAACCATATTCAGCCCTAACTTACCTTCCAATGAATCATGTAATGCTGAAAAATTATTACTGGTCTCCCAAAATTTCTGATTACTCTAGCACCTCATACTTGACGCATTTGACATTATCAAATACACATTAAGTAACAGCATCTCTCTACATCAGCCCCTCAATGTTTACCATAACTCCTAAGCTTCCCAACCTTAGGATTACCTTTTTACCAGGACCTCAGACAATGTGCATTGCCTGACTCCAACATCATTACTGTTAGAAGGAAGAACTATAAAGGACACTTAACTGACACACAGCAACAAGGGCCTTTGGGACTTGTCGATATGGATGTTAAAGACAAGGCCCAAAGGTGTGCTTTGTGATGCATTGTGGAGGCTTAATTCTAGCACCAAAGAATGCAAATGCAAAATAGAAAAGCCCAATGCAAGACCCAAAAGTCCAAATGCAAAGTCCAAATGCAGTGGAATAAAATCATACTCTAATAACCCCTCCATCCTGATGAGTTACCACTGCAATTATCACATATGCTTTTCAATCCCCAGTAGGTTCCTACATCTACTTTAACTCATTCCAGTGGCTTGGTGAGTACATAAACAGCCATGTCAGTGGTGGGAATGAAGAGAGGAATACTGGCAACTTTATCATAAAACCTGAAGAACCACGAATCAAGGTGTTTGATCTGTGTTATGGCCCATGCCGCCAAACAAACCCTCATTAAACACCACAACCACCCACATTGTTTCTGAGACCTTTCTGACCAACAAAGCCCGAATAACCAATTCCCGGATGTCTGACATACATTCCGAGGATCCGCAATCCCGAACCTCCGAAGACTCCAAAGTCAAGGTTCCATTACCCTGATAACCGACGCGCAAGACCATCGCGTACCTTGCTCCCTTGTTTTCTTCTTGATATTGACCCCTTGTACTCTCCTTTCCTTGTTTTATGACCGGCAAAGATAATACAAGGATAGTCACATGTATATAGTCTCCCAGTCAACTGGACCATTCGCTAGTACAAATATCGACTTAATTTGCATCGTAGTTTCCGATTAGTTTCTGGTAAACTTCCTGACTCTCCGAAATTAGGGACAGACGATCAAGGAGGGCGCAACACATAAGTTGAAGCCAAGTCCCTGCGACCTCGAACCACTCGTACCCCCCTATACCAAACAGCCCCCAGACTCCCGGTGTTCCGACTTCCATTCCCCCAATTCCGATTCTGATTCTGATCCGATCCGAACCCTTACCGCCTCCAGAATACGAACTCTCCCTTCGGAACCCTAGCGGAAACCCCCCGACCCCTTCCGGAAGTCTCTAGCTGAGCGCCAACACGTGGATTTAACAATCTGACCAAGATGTTCAGGGTTTTTAGCCACAGAGATTTCAGACTGGTTGTCAATTCAAAGGATAGAGGGTGAAACAAATCTGTACCCAAGTTCACCAAGGAATTATCAAAACCAGATACCTCCTTTCCAGCACAAACTACAGGAAAAAAATCATCCTCAGTGATGGAGAGTGCTAATGTAGTTTGAACTTTGCTGGACCAGTTAATCGCACCCATGCCTATTTTAAAAAGTATCTACTGGTAGACTTGCCATTGTCTGGATTTCTAGCATGGTCAGCATTGGGATAGCATTCAAAAAGTTCACCTGATGGTGAGGGTGCATAGACAAGCTGATAATTCATGGTCCCCTTTAGATATCAGAAAAGGTGTTTGACTGCTATTGTCAGGGGAACCCCTGAGAATAAGCCCCAACTGAAACCTTACTGACTGAGGGCCATACTCCTTGACTGAGATTCATTCAGCATATGCCTGACCACTATGACCAAGGTATTCTGTCCAGGGATAGCCCTGAGGGCATATTCCCTGATTTCTATTTCCCTTATATTCACCTTTAATTCCTTTCCCTTTATTCTATTCTCCCTTTCTGTCAGGGTACAACCCTGAGGGTCTATTCCCTTTTCCTTAACTTCCTTATATTTTCCTTAATCTTCCTATATGACTTATTTCCACCCTATCTTATTCCCCCTTTTCCTTATTCATGTTACTGGTTATTCCCCACTGTTTGTACTTGTTGTGACACAGTAGCTATATAGCTAGTGATTAGGTAAGGGGATCCTCACTCAGTTCTCTTTGGATCCCCTCTACCTAAAGGTATGCAACAGTATCAGTAGTAGCTGGTAATACAACTAATCTTTGGATCCCCTGTACCTAAAGTGTGAGAAGCATTGTGGGTAGGCTTTGGGTTAGAGCCCCAGAGGCAGGCCTAGGAGGAAGTCCAGGGCTGGGTGGTGTCCCACTGCTTCTAGCCTCTAGCAGTTGCCAGTATCAGTAC
This sequence comes from Gomphus sp. MG54, assembly GCA_003314385.1. Lineage (NCBI taxonomy): Eukaryota > Fungi > Basidiomycota > Agaricomycetes > Gomphales > Gomphaceae > Gomphus > Gomphus sp. MG54. Next base: position 4,636 of record QLPG01004078.1, read on the forward strand.
TAAGGAGATTTGCCCTTACATATTCACCAAATAAGCACTACAGCTGGCAGCCACCATCAGCAGGCATCACCCGAAGCTATCACACACATCTTTGGAAATTACCAGCATCCCCAGTGTTGTGACAAATGGTGGAAGGAATGGGGAGAGGGGAGCAAGGGATAAGAGAATAAGGACAAAATATACATTTAGGTGTATATTCAGTTGTATAACAAAGAGAAATAGTGTAAAATAGGGTAAAGAACAAGTATTAGTGAGCATGCAGTGGAAGATAGTATAGCATATGGACTTACAAGTAGTTACCATGCGAGAGACACAATACGGCAGCGACTTAGATGCTAAGCACCTAGATGATCAGGAGATGTAGGGGCCAGAGGAGTCAAGAATGTACAGAATATAGAAGGAAATGAAGGGAAACGGATAGAAGGAGATGGACAGAACATAGGGGAAGAGACTCACATACAAAGGAATGAGAATTGAAGAAACTGGGCCACATATATGCAGTCACCGAGGACAGATAACTGAGAAACAGGAGAATGAGACACAGGATGTGACTCAGAGAGGCAATAATTATTGCAGACAAGAAGGGAAACAAAGGGGAAAGAGAATTGTATTCAATGGGCACCACTGACAGGTGTCATTCTACAAGAAGATCTCATCGGGGCAGCCCACAATGGGCTGACTATCACAACCACACATTGTGCTTTGACTTACTTGGCAGTACCGACCGACCGACCCTTACTCATATCATCCCATGGCGTACAGTTTCAGTTTGGTACACCCAGTTCATCACCTGGTTCATTATCCTCTTCCCCAACCCTATTCTTTATCATCCCTACACTCTTTTTCTTTCCCCCTCACTCGCTTACCCATGGGACATTCACTATTCTCTGCCACTTACTCGCGGCCCTATTGTTTTATTCTTGGCCATTCCTTATTGTTCTATTTCTTTCCCACAATCTCACCGCTTATATTTCATTGTCTTACTCTCTCATTATTCTATTCTAATTGCTGTGGACTATACCTCCACATGGTCTTCATACCTTATTCTTTTTTCCATGTCTTATGCCACGCTTATTCCACATTCTGCCTCTCAGCCTATATAAGTAGTGGATGTGTGTACATAGTTCCTCAGTCTGAGTATCAACTAGGTTTACACCTCCCTACTCTCCTCCTTCTGTTCAGAAGTCCTTACTTGGGCCAACACCCTCGGCATCTGCCTGAGTATCCGTTCTTGTTACAAGTTAGTGGCATGCACAGGAGGCAGGGCACAACGCACGAGTACATTGAAGCCAAGCCACCCCAACTGGCCTGCAGGACTTGGCCAGTTCCAACAGCATCATCGGCAGTACCGAGGCCTGACACCAACCCTACATATTCTCCACAAGATCCATTAATTATGGATCATATTCTACTCGGACGCTTTACTTGTATAAAACCATAGTAGTTACAATGAATATTACCAGTCTCCAGTACCAAAACCCCTCTACACTTATATTTGATACCTACTTGATGCACTCACGTGACATCAAACCGCATTAGGTCAAAACACCTCTCATCATCATTCAAGACTGCGAACCCAGCGGGGATCATTGATTCCTGAATGACTTTGACTTTGTCATCGGCCATGGTCAGGCCCTTTGGAGAGAGGATGTATCCAAGGTACTCCATGGTGTTGGTGTGGAAGAAGCATTTATCTGCTTGGGCATATAGGTGGTTTATTCGGAGGCATCAGAGGACTTCTTTGACGTGGTTTCTATGTTCCTCTAGATTGTCAGAGTAGATCAAGATGTCATCTAGGTATACCAGTATGGACAGATCCAGGAGGTCAGAGAAGACATCATTCATGAATCACTGGAAGGCAGCTGGGGAGTTTGTGAGTCCAAAGGGCATCATGCTCTACTTGAAGGATCCATAGCATGTACGGAAGGTGGTTTTCCATTTGTCACCTTCTTGGATACATACCAGGTGGTACACATATCGGAGGTCTATCTTGGTGAATATTCGGGCCTTTTGGGGACTATCCAGGAGATCAGAGATTCTCAGGAAGTGGGTAGCAATCCTTCTTCATTATCTTGTTTAGTCCATGAAAGTCGACGCATAGGTGTAGTGATCCATCTTTCTTTCGGGCGAAGAGGACTGGAGCACCTCCAGGGGAGCATGAGGGTCATATGAACCCTGTGGATATGTTCTTATCTAAAAAATCTCGGAGGGACTTTAGTTCACTTTCAGAGAGAGAATAGATTGGACCAAATAGGGGTGATTTGCCTTCCTCCAATTCAATCTTGAGGTCATATGGTCGGTGAGGGGCTAAGGTATTGGCCTGAGTTTTGCTGAAAACGTCTTTGAACTCATGGTATTCATTCGGAATGTTACTCAGGTCTATTGGACCTTCTTTGGAGTTGTGGTGGTTGGAGAGGAAGAGTTGGAAGGTTTGTGTACCTTCCATTCTCGATATTCAAGTGAAGGCTGCTGCATTTACTAGGGCAATCTTGGGTGCCACGAGTTGGGGGTTTGGAGGGGACAGAGGTTTGGATGAGCATGGAGTCATAGCTGCTGGCTCGGATGGTACCTGGAGATTAGTTGTGGTTGGAGAGCCAAATGAAATACTGCCCAATACCTAGTCAATCAACGGATTGTAGTGGGTGAGCCAGTTGTGTCTGAGGACTGCCAAGCAACTAGAATCCAATTGAGTTATATAGAACATGATGGTATGTTGCTCCCCTGTTGGGAAGCAAACACGGAGGTCGATGGCTTTTTGAATCACGGAGTTGGAGGAGCCATTGAAGAGTCGTAGCAGAATTGGAGTGATGTTGTAGGTCTGGAGGTGATGCTTGGTAGTGTAGTCAGAGTCAAGGAAGCAATGAGTAGATCCTGAATCTATTAGAGTGTCAATGTAGGTGATTTCAAGGCTGAGTTAGATGGTCAGGGAGTTTGGACTAGAAAGAGTGGATGCATTGAGTCTCATCTCCATTGGTGCATCATTGGGTTCAGCACAGCCCTTAACTGATGCTGGAGTTGAAGGGCTGCTTAAAGATTTTTTGACTCTGAGGTATCTTCTACTTTAGAGATCATTGCCTCGGTCATGCTTTCTGTGATTGTGGTTGCATGTCCTTTCGCAATGGCAGAGGTTGACTTGGGACATTCCTTTGCTACATGGCTGGTTCTTCCACAGAAGAGACAGAGGTTCTGGTCAAATGGCATTGTCGTTCTTGAGGCATGAGTTTGCCATCTTTGCCAAGTTTTGTGGTCATATCCGAGGTTGTCTTATTTGGGGTCTGGTTGGGGTTTGGGGTGTTATAGATTAAGACGTCAAACAAAAGGTTGTGGCCTGTTGCACTAAAATATTATGTGCAAGGAAGAAAATAAAATATAAGAAAAGAGTGAAGAATAATCTTAAAATGCACGGTTTTATCTGACTTGTGTGATAGTAAAACTGATGAATATTGTGTTATACAAGCTTGTTTAAGTACATATTTTGTTAGGAGTATATTTTGTTAGGAGTAAAGGGGTTAACAATAGCATGTCAAATGTGGCTTTGTATGAGGAGATGCGTGACATGTGATAGAGTTCTCCTGTGAAAGTGTATTGAGGGATTTTAGTAATGGAAGTTGAAAGAAACTTGTTACGACCCATGTCCCCAACAAACTCACACCAACCCCCACAACCACCTACCCCGTTTCCGAAACCTCCCCGACCACCGGAGGATGAACGATCACTTTCCATGGTTCCCGTCCCATAATGTCTGAGCCCTGATAGTCCGATCCCAATTCCCGTGACCAAAGTTCCGCATCTTGATAACTGATGCGCCGGTCTATCACGTACCTTACACCCTTATTCTTCTTTCCTATTGACCCCTTGTACTTCCTTTCTCCTTGTTTTATGACCGGCAAAGATAGTACTAGGGGGCTCTAGAAACCCAACTCACTGAAAATAGGGCTCTTCTAGCCCTAGGTTGCCAGTTCATACTTCAGGTGTTGCTGGAACTCTGCCAAACATGTGAGGTTTTCCCTGTCGGTGACTCGAGCACCTCGGAGAACCTTGGGCCGAAACCTATAGGTTTCAAAAAGTCAATGTTGTCCTTCCAGTGGCCCTGCATTTAGGACAGCTACTGGATGGTCAGGATGACTGCCAGCAGTGGAGGCCTGGTCTGGGTAAACTTGCAAGGGTTTCCTGCCACTGCGTTTGGGGTGCTGATTGTGGCTTTTATTGCACCCATCTTCATTTCATCATGCTATGCACAACATGAGTACATGGGTAGTCACCAGAGTGCACCCGCACCTGTGTACCAGTAAGAGATGTCTGGTTGTCAATCCTGTCAAGACCCCTACTGAAAATGCATATGGCACATACAGTGCATACGATGCATACGGCACATACAGTGCGTACGATGTGTATGGCACATACAGTGCATACGATGCATACGGCGCATACAGGATGTATGGGGCGTACGATGTGTATGGCGCATACGGTGCATATGATGCATACGATGCGTATGCGTGATGCATACGATGCATATGGGATGTATGGCGCATACGACGTGTATGGTGCATACCTCACTGATTCTGCCGGCCTCAGTCCTCTTGGCCCCAATCCTGCTGGCCCCAATCCTGTTGCCCCTCACCCCGCGTTCTGCTCACCGCCTCATTTGTCTGCATGCCTCGTGGGTTGCTTTACAGTCAGCTTTTTTTTTTCCTTTGTTCACTCGGTTTGTCCGTTGTTTTCTGCTCGCTTGCATTATTCACTTGCATCGATTAGTATGTATCTCATGGGCAAGTACTTCTTGACACTATATACCCCCACAATTGAATCGAACCAAACTGCAGATATATAAATCCTGTCCCTCTGACCTCACTTCTTCACTCACCCCCTGGCATGTCATGTCATGCCATCACATGACTTGCCACGATGTCTGGTGTCTGGATACTGGTGCCTCTCATCCCCTCAGGTGGCACACTCACGGATGGTGCAGGGCTGGAGTTGATTGGTGTTCTTAGAGGGATTCTTCCAGAATTGGTAGAATGCTGAACGCACACTCTATACGCCATCCGTAAATACACCCCAATACCATTCTGACTTTTTGGCTTTGGGTTGAGCACTTTTTTGTGCACTGTTTCAGGTAATGTCCTGAGGTTGAAGGCAGTTGTAGCGTTGTCCACAGCTCTGTCCTGAACCCGCAGGTAAGAACAATACCCGTTGTGGGTCACAGGTAACAGCAATACCCGTTAAACCCGTGGGTACCCATACCCGTACCCGCAATAACCCGCTACCCATTGCTAAGGGTACGGGTATTCTCGGGTACAGGTACGGGTAGGCACAAAATACCCTGGGGTTACCCGTGCCAATCACTACCACTGACTCACCTGCTACAATCCATTGATTGACAGGGCAATGAGTAGTATTTCATTCAGATCTCCATCCTCAACTGATTCTTGGTACCACTGAGCCTGCAGTTTTTACTCAGCACTCATCTGACCCTTCAAAAATCTGCTTGTTGTACCAGAAATCTGACTAGTTCCATGCCCCTTGCCACTCCTCATAGCTGAATGGCACCCAACCCCCTTAGGTCCTTTCTCACCAAAAAGTCTCCCATAACTATAGAGATGCTATTGGTCCTTCGCTACTGTCTCTCAATCCTCCACCTGTCACTACAGAAGTGATGTTTTCTGGTGCTAGTAACTTTTTTCTCTTACCTATCCTATCCTCATAATGTCCTCATTAACACCATCGAATCACTCAATCATTTCTTATACCATAAATTTCATTTTTTTATATTTCTCCCAATGCAAAGTCGTCGCGGAGGCGAAACGGTTCGATTTGGAAATCGTTTATTTTTGTATTAAGATTGCTCCAGATTCGGAACCTCACCTTTTTGGATTAAAGATTGTGGCAGAAAGTGCCCAACTAGCGCAAGCCGGCCCGTGGCAAAGACACTTTGGGCGTCCTTAACAATGGCCGTCTATTTCAAGACCAAATGATCCTGCCAACGAGTCATCTTAGGACCGAGTGTCGTCCAGCTGGCCTGTGCAACCAGACTTCATCGTCCTGTGTTCTGGCATGTAGTCTGGCGGCGCTTTGGTTTGCGGTGACTTGTCTGTACTTCACATCGGCTCGGTTCAAGACTAAATGGGGCTAGCAATTCACTGTAGAACACCGTGTTGGTTCAGATGGCGACAAGAGCAATGAAACCTCTAAGCTCTGTCCGGTAGTCTGCCACACTCGGTCTTTGTCCAGCTAGCCTGTGTAGCCAGACTTCATCACCCTGTGTTCTGGCATGTAGTCTGGTGGCACTTTGGTTTGCAGTGACCTATTGGCACTCAACATATGCTCGGTTCAAGACCAAATGGGGTCAGCACTGTAGAACACTGTGTTGGTCCAGATAGCCAGAGGAGAAACAAACCTTCTACGCTCTGTTCAGTAGTCTACCATGCTGTCTCATCATGGGTTGTTGGCGCCCTCGACAATGGCCGCCTATTTCAAGACCAAATGATCTTGCCAACGAGTCATCTTAGGACCGAGTGTCGTTCAGCTAGCCTGTGCACTGGCATGTACTCAGGCGGTACTGTGGTTTACAGTGACTTGTTGACACACAATAAGCTATGAGCAGGATAGCCAAAAGCGTCTCCGGCAGCATGTGCAACACAGGGAAGATGTAGAAGAGGAGAAGAAGCACGACAGGTGGCTGACAAGCAGTGGCTGAGTATCTCCGAGTTTATATATAAGGTTTGGGCTGGTTTGACAGATGTTTGGATTGAGAATTTCCTGAATTTTATATCACTGAATCGTCCTTCTGTCCACACAGTAGTAAGCCATGATTCTAATTCAGTCTTAAGACTGAAATGAAGTGGAGGTCAATAACAGCTGGATTACATTGAGACTAAGATCATAGTCTGTTCAAAAATCAAATGATCGCCTATTGATTAACTGTCAGCAGCAATCTGGAAATTCATTCTTTACAACAAAGCAACGGTGCGAGGAATGAGTGAGCTCTACTTCATGTTTCAGGCTGCAACACTTGAGCCAAAGATAAATATCAAAAAGGCATCTGATATATTCCATCAATGAAACAATTCCAGAGAAATACAAAATATCTCACAACAAATGACTGACGTGCATTAAACCCAGTGGGAAAAACATCATCGGCTGTGGAGGGATGCGAGCTACTTATGGGGCCAGAGCGAGAAATGAACGGAAAGAAAACAATGTGTCAGAGCAGCGATATGAACACAAGCCAAGAGCGCAAAGAGATTCTAAGGGAACCTGTTTAAATTCATTGAACGCCATCAGAGACCTTTTGTGATAATTGGCAAAAGTTTCTCACCGTCCCAACAGCATATCTTGCCATAAGCGGATTTTTTCTGCATTGAGATGGAATTCAGTCGGACCACAAAAAACTTGAATCCTTGTCGTCTTCCACGCGCAACACTTGGTGAAGGTAAGAATATTTGGAGCCAAGCATAACAGCCAATGAGGACCAGGTGACTTGGATATACCATTCAAGCGTCATTTGAGATAGGGACGTTGCGAAAGGCGAGTCAGGGTCCAACTAACAAAGAGATAGTAGAGTCAGGTGAAACATTCTACAGACGAAGCTGAGCACGACTTACCTTTGTTGCCATCATGATCGGGACGAAGCAAATGAGATGAGGAACCACCGTGAGATTTAACCAGCCAAGTGTGCAGGAAGAAATACGAAGTACCTCAGGACACAAGACCGGCGTGCTTCAAAAAGTCTGGTGAGGAATGGCATCATTGGCTGTGGAGTTTTGTGATCTACCTACGAGGGTAGAGCGAGATATCAACGGGCAAGAAAACGAAATACAATTGTACGGGAACGGAGCACAAGCGAAGAGCTTCGAAGATTGCAACAATGGTTCTGCATCTAAAAACAAGGGCAAGTGGGACAAAAGGTCACAAACTTGAGTGCACTTGCCATCAAGTTTGTGAGTTCACAAACGGGTCAATAAATCGGATGAAAAAAAATCCCTACAGTAATATACCTAAAACCCGCAGAAGTACTTTTACAATAACTCGCGTCCTTTACTAGTAAGCTGAAGATTTCTTTGACGGACTTTGAAGGAGCTTGGGCAATTCGATTATGAATCGCGCACGCCCGACTGCTCCGATCTTAGGAATCAGATCAAGATGGCAATGCTCTCACCGTAGATTGGGCCAATTGAATGCAAGCGTCATCGTACCCCTAATTTCGCACTCCTACATATAAAATCACTTCCAAATCTCTACCTTCACTACCACGCCCTATTCCAACAGCAAGATGTCCACGTTTTATGACCTCAAGGCCGAAAAGCCTGATGGGAAGACCTTCGACTTTTCGGAGCTGAAGGGAAAGGTTGTACTCATTGTTAACGTTGCGTCGCAATGGTGTGTGAACATGTCCTTGACTTCATAATGCATGCACTGATTCATACAAAAGCGGCTTCACGAAACAGTATCCTGGTGAGTGAGCCACCGTCGCACGAGCGAGACTACCTCTCCGACGACGAACGTATGACCACCAGAATTGCAAGCGTTGTACGATAAATACAAGGAAAGGGACTTTGTCATCATTGGATTCCCTTCAAACCAGGCAAGTCTATGCCAGGACTATCCAGGCAGATGACCAATCCCTACAGTTTGGCGGCCAAGAACCTGGTACGGATGAGCAGATCGCAGAGGTGTGCATACTCTTTTTCGATATTTTCTCACTACATATCGTTATGTAGTTTTGTACATTGAACCATGGCGTGACGTTCCCACTCATGAAAAAATCCGATGTGAATGGTGACAATACCAACGAGGTCAGGATGGCATTCCGATGTGATATGCAGATACCATTAGCCTAACCAGAAACACAGACCTACAGGTGGCTGAAGCAACAGAAGTCTGGATTGTTCGGTATAAGTAGGATCAAGTAAGTGATCACCTTTTACACCCCCCAAGATAGCATATTCCAGGTCGAGTGAGGCTGGTGTGCATTCTCGCCTGGAATCTATATTGAATTGACATTCATACACAATGCATTACTAACATGTGGCACACCGGACAGATGGAATTTTGAGAAGGTCCGTGCGCCCTCCATGTTCCTTTGATGTGCTAATTTTTCTTTTCAAATTTCTAGTGGCTTATTGACAGAGAAGGCAACGTTGTACATCGTTGGGCTAGCATTACGACACCAGAGGCTATTGACAAGGATGTGTTGGCGATTCTGTAATGTGAGGAATCCTGGGCCGTTATCAATTTCTGTATAAATTGGGTTAGAAACAGCAACTGGGCATTCGCTATTCACTATAATGACTTGACTGTTTGCCATGGTGTCTAACAGCACAGAATTCAACATAAACTTTTAAAAGTGTTTAAGCTTGTGTAAAATAATAACAGTTGCTAAATTAATAACAATTTATTATTCATCTGTGTAGGTTACCTATTCTCCCACATCTCTCTAAGTTTGAACCAACACCATTCAACACCATTCCTAACTATATGTAGCCTCCTCTGCCTCAGGTTATTATTAACCAAGAATCAAAGTTCAACTTTCTGAGGTTCTGGACTTGAGGTTAACAACAGATGCAGGGCATGCAAGTTACTCTATATCAGCAAAACCACCTCAATCTTGTCAGCACATACATACTCATACAAGAACTACAAGGCCAATCCAAATTCCAAAATGTATATGAGACTAACACATATGTTAATATATAGTTGAGTTGAGTGTATTTTCAGATTACTACACAGGCTGCAAGGTTGATTCACCATATACAAGTATCCATAGTTACAGTGACTCAAAAAATTGTCCCAATGTTTTGCACTTTCTGCTTCATGGTCACATAGCATCACAACAAGGCTAAATAGAGCCAATATATTGGTGTATGTAAGAGAGGTCTTGTTAAGGGCTACATGTGAAATTAAGAATTATGTAATTTGATGATGTTTCTATGGAGATTACAGCCAATTCATTTTGGGGACTCATGTGAAAGGCAACAAATTCCCACAGTAATGTGCTCTTCCAACTGGGCCAAAAGGCCACTATGCCAGGTTACTTGTCATTAGTCTGTGGGCACTATTTAAACAGCAACTTGTTACATGTATTCACCAACCATTGCAATGGTATGTAACAACTCATTGGACAATTATTTGACTGGGCATCAGAAATATCATATTCTGATAGTGCCTGATTTCTATGATATGGGAAACTTGATGGATGGTTATCAGGATGATTGTACCTTACATGGTTCCTGGATCTAATCTACAGTGACTCACAAAACTGAGTCAATGTTTGGTGCTTTTGGACTATTCATTGAATAGCTTTGAATGTAAAACATATATGAAAAAGATGTTAGTGCATCAAAGAAAGAATCTGATCAGGGCTATGCAACCATTGAAAAATTATGTAATTCCGGTCAGGGGTGATGAAGATATGGGCAATTCAAATCAAGGGCTCATTGACTCAGTTTTGTGAGAGGGTATCAGAGAAATAGTAAGTTGCAATTCTAGTACTTGGTATTGCCCCCCTTAGCCTTAATTATTGCCTCAAGTCTTCTAGGCATACTCTCTATCAAATTCTGACACACCTCTGGTGGTATGTTATTCCATACCTCCTCTACTCTCTCCCAAATTTGCCAAACTCTCTTGGGTGGTGTTGGATACTCCTTAATCCTATTTTTTGCATGATCCCAGAGGTGCTCAATAGGATTCAGGTCTGGAGACTGTGCAG
>QLPG01004083.1:0-20635 GCA_003314385.1 Gomphus sp. MG54
ATGCTGGTATTGATTCGAAAATACTTGAGCTTGGATTCGTTTTTTGTTGGGTGTTCCTTTCAACAATACGACGATCCGATGAAGCTGCGAGCAGATCCTGATTCAAAACAGTTAGAAGGGGTTACCAGGAACCCGGTTCCGAGCGAGAAGAATGAAAGGTCATTAAAGGGGTGTCTTGAAAGACCATATACGTAAACCGTGAGTGCACGGGAAGTAGTGTGATTCTGGGTATACTGTCAGGAGTCGGATACTGACGGACTTCGGTACTGCCGAGGGGTGTTGTCGAAAGGTTAGGCGGACTATGGCCAAGTCCTGCAGGCCAAGAGTAGTGGCGTTGGCTTCAAAGTACTCGTGCATTGCACCCTACTTGCCATGCGTGCCACTGTATTTGCAACAGACAGATACTCAGGGGGATGCTGAAGATGCCGGCCCGAGTCGAGGACTTAACAGAAGAGAAGAAGGTAGAAGGGCCTAAGCCTAGTCGATACCCAGAATGAAGAAGTATGTACATGCATGTCCTACTTATATAGGTTAAGAAGCGACATGTGGAATAAGGAATGTGGGACAACAAGGTATGCAGAGCATGTGGTTGTTGTCCACAATGAATAAAATTAGAACAAGGAATGCAAAACAGGGACAGAACAATAAAAGACGGGACAATAGGGTCGTGACTCAGGATGGGACAATAAGGAGTGGCCGAGTATAAAACAATGGGGTTTCGTCCAAGGATAATACAAGGACATGAAGTCCCGAGATGAGACAAACCGAGGAGTGCAGATGGCAAATGTGCCAAGCCGGGACCGGCGCACCAAGTGTTATGCAGGCAACGCGGGTACTTGGTCGTGGATATAGGATGATTGCTCGGTCGGCACTGGCGGTGGATGGGTCTCGGTACGTGGACTTGACAATCCTCTACATTCCATATGTATTGGATGGAATAGAGTTGTGGGATGTATATGGGAATGATAGTGCCACTTGCAATGTCTGAGTCAAGCATGAATGTGCCATAAAGGGGGTATCAGTGGATGTATGTAGCTGTGTCAACTGATTGGAGGATTCAGGGATGTGTAGAATTGTTATCCCATGTCCATAGGTGGACTTCATATTGCTTACATGCTTTTTCAGGTATTTTGGGGACAATAATGTCAAGTAAAATGATATGGATGCTGCATGCCTACACTGCTCATGTTTTATCCTAGCAATTCCCTTGGTGAGAACAACTGCACCATGTTATCTCTAGGCACAAATTGAAGCTTGAGCAATTTCTTCTAAACTTTCTCCCTGAGCCAAAGGTATATCATATCAATGCACTTTATCCATTAAGGGCTAATGCCATGTGATTTCAGGCACTATTGAGAAATGTATCAAGTACACTTATCAAGATTCTGGTAATTCGGCAGTGCTGACCAAGCAGTCAGACTATGTCCATGTACAAGTGCCCACACCACATGCAAGTCACTTGGTACACCAGTCTTGGCTTGGCACATCCACCATCCACATTCCTTGTCCCTACCCCTCATCCACTCTATGCCATTCACCATCCATTAATCTTACCACGTCTACTCCTTATTCCTTGACCTGCCCCACCTTAGGACATCCTGTCCTTGTTTTATCATCGGTCACAACCCTATTGCTTTATAGTTAGGCACTCCCTATTGTCCTATCCGTGGCCACATTCCTATTATTCTATTTCCATTGTTCTATCCCCATTTACATTTCTTCATTCTAATTTTACTCATTGTGGACAATACTCCCACATGCTCTGCATACCTTATTGTCCCACATTCCTTATTCCACATGTCACTTCTTAAAACTATATAAGTAAGGACATGCATGTACATACTTCCTCATTCTGGGTATCAACTAGGCTTAGGCCCCTTACCTCCTCTTTTCTCTGCAAAGTCCTCTACTTGGGCCAGCACTTTTGGCACTCTCCGAGTATCTCCTCTGTTCCAAATTGGTGGCATGCACAGAAAGTAGGGCACAACACATGAGTACATTCAAGCCAAAGCCACTACTTTTGGCCTGCAGGACTTGGCCACTCCCTGCCCACATCTTCGGCATTACCAAAGCTTGACAAAATGTAATATAAAGAATTAAGGGAAATGTAACATCATCACCATAATATGTTGATTTACATTCTTTGTATTTCTGATAAATTCTCACATGTGTCAAGACCACGATACCGAGCTCCAGTTCACTTGGTAATACTGACCAACCAACTAACGATTACCCATACTATCCTCACTATCATGCAGTCTCGGCTTGGTACATCTGGTACATCGTCTAGACTACTTCTCCCATCCTATCCCTTCTACCTCTTACTATTCTCTCATTCCCTTACCCATTCTCCCCCAGAACATTTGATATTCACTTATTATTTCGGTCATGGCCCTATTGTTTTATCTTCGGCCATCCTCTATTGTTCTATTCTCACCCACTCCTTTATTATTTTATTCTCAGCCATATTTTATTATTCTAATTCTTGCCTATATTCCTTATTCTATTCTTGATCACTGTGGACAATGCCTCCACATGGTTTTTCATACCTGATTGTTCTCCATTCCTTACACTACCCTGTTCCACATCTTGCTTCTTAACCCATATAAGTAGCAGATGTATGTAGATAGTTCCTCACTCAGAATATCAACTTGGTTTGCACCCTCTCATCTACCTTTCCCGTGTCTAAAGTCCTTCACTCAAGCCAACACCCTCAGCATCTTCACAAGCCTCTCTCCTGTCTAAATCAGTGGCATGCATGGAACAGCAGGGAACAATTCACGAGCATGTTGAAGCCTACCCACCCCAAAATGGTTTGCAGGACTTGACCAACTTCTCGGCTTTACTGAGTCAAAACAACATATATGATTCAAAGTGAAATATTATCTAAACAGAACAAAAAAAGGAATAACAGGGAGCAGGACATTTTCTCTTCACATGACATGGTATCAACATGTTTCTGTACCCTCTAAGAGTAGTACAAAGGGGAGCTAAGGTGATGATAGGGGATAATATTAGTTACTATCACTGGAGGTGCATATATACACCTTCCAAGCCAGTATAAGCTCACTGCAAGGTATATATTGGGGGAGCTATCTTACAAATAAGAGAGTAATACATATCACTCCATATCACATGACTCTATTTCAAAAACATCACATCACAGCATACATTTCTCCCAGATCCCAATTGTGATATGCATATCAACAAAAATGAAATATGTCACATGACATCAATCAATTGGACATTGCAAGACATATTCTACATATAATAGACAATTATTCCCAGGCACATATATCTGTTGTAGATTAAGATGTCAAGCAAAAGGTTAATGCCCATTGTACTTAAAATATCATGTGCAAGGAAAAATAAAAGATAAGACAAGAGTAAAGAATATTTTTAAGATGTGCAGTTTGTCTCTGACTTGAGTGATAGTAAAACCGATGACCATTGTGTTGTACAAGCTTGTTTGAGTACATAGACTGTTAGGAGTAAAGGAGCTAACTATGACATGTGAAATATGGTTTTGTATGAGGAGATAGATGCATGTGATATGATTCTCCTATGGGAGAGTATTGAGGGATTTTAGCAATAGAAATTGAATGAAACTCGCGTGTTTATGTGTTTTAGCTATAAGGGAAAGTAAAAGAAATAGTCCTAATATGGTCTGTATGTGATGCTGAAGTCCGTTTGAAGTTGCTTGGCGGTTTGTGTGATAATAATGCATTCTCGTTTTGGTATTCTTTACATCTCGTTGGCTTGTTCAACTAATTTGGCTCATGTCTCATTCGATGTTTTTGCTCATGTATCGATGGCTTTCATGTGTCTCAGGCATTTCAGTTTACTTGTCTCATCTTGTGTTTGGGGATTCTGATATAGTGATGATGTGTAGTGAGTGAAGTGGAATGTGTATGTGTGAATAATGCTTAAGTTATTTTCCTACACTCCTCCTCAAGCATGACTGACTCCTAGGATATTGAGGAGATGGACATGCTTGTGTGTGGTCAATGCTTTTGTCAATATGTTGGCTGGGTTGTTGTTAGATTCGATGTAATGAAGAACAATGTTTCCAGCTTTGATTTGTTCACATGTGTAGTGGTAGTGTGTATTGATATGTTTAGTACGGTTGTTGTTTATATCATTAGTTGAGAATGCGATGGAAGACTGATTGTCTGTAAATAGAGGGATTGGAGTGAAGGGGTGTTTAAAGTCTTTCCTGAGTCAAAGTAACCATATCCCCTCAGCTGACATGAACAACCCTGCCACCAGTTCTGCCTCCATGGTAGATCTGCAAATAAAGTGTTGCTTTTTGGAGGCCAAACATATTGGTGCACCATTGAACATAAAAACCCATCTGCTGGTTGACCTTCTGTCTGTTGTGTCTCCAGCAAAATCCACATCCACAAACCCCGATATGCCATGTACATACCCTTCTATTCCATTCCCACACTTTCTGTATATTATTCCATACTCCTTTGTATGAATGAGGTACCTCACGATTCTCTTTGCGGCTTCCCAATGCATTATGTTTGCTTGAGTGATTAATTGGGCACATTTGTTGATTGTTTATGTGATGTCAGGTTGGGTTGAGACTGCACAATAGTTTAGACATCCTATGATCGATGTGAATGAGGGATCAATAATATTGTTGTTTGTTGATAACTCAGCTGGTTTAAGATCAACCAAAGGGTCCATCGGCAATGTAATGGATCATCCAGCAGTGATGTTGAACCATTTTACGATAGTAGTAATGAATGATGGCTGTGAAATGTGGATCATGCCTAGGTCACATTCTCGTTCTCATTCTATTTTGCTGCCTAGCAGATGCATTGGTATGCCAATGTCTTGTGTGTTAAATATGCCTTTGATGTCATCCACCATCCTCTCCATGGCTTTGAAAGAGTTGGCAGCAAGGAGTCCATCGTCCATGTACCATCCTACAAGTTCTATTTATCCATCTCTCCCAAACTGGAAGTAGATCATAGTGTCAGTGGTTCCAGGCTCAAGGCCTATACTCATTATCCCTTGTTTAGTGTTTGGTGCCATATTCTCCCTGATTGCTTCAGCTCATAAATGCCCTTGTTAAGTCTACACATCATGTTTTCCTTTCCTTTGGATAAAGGAGAGGATGAGGAATGAAGAAATGATAAAGAATGGAGGGGATGGGATAAGGAGAGTGAACCAAATGATGTGCCAATTGTACCGAGCCAGGATCACATACTAGTGAGGAATGACATGTTACTGGTGTGTGGGATTAAATGGTAAGGTTGTTTGGTAGGTACTGCTGAGTGAACCAGAGCTCAGTATTGTGTACTTGACAAACATTCAAGGACCATGCACTTTGATATTCAACTCTACTTCATCTGAGACACAATTGAGGGGAAAAAAGTTCAAATCAAATATCTGCCAACCAATCAGATGGTTGAAAACATCCTCACAAAGGGTCTACCAGGACCTAGACTAAAGATTCTCACCAAAAAACTTGGCATATATTGAGCTTGAGGGGGCTTGTAGGGTGTATATCTGCACCTCACCCCTGAGAGGTCAATCTACAAGATATTTTAATTCCCTATCATTTTCAATGCCAACTTGTGCATAATTCATTTCTAAAATTTCCAAATTTTATTCTGTATTTTTACCCTCAAAATTAAGGGAGTTATTTTATATACAGTGACTCACAAAACTGAGTCAATGTTTGGTGCTTTTGGACTATTCATTGAATAGCTTTGAATGTAAAACATATATGAAAAAGGTATTGGTGCATCAAAAAAGAATCTGATCAGGGCTATGCAACCATTAAAAAATTATGTAATTCCAATCAGGGGTGATGAAGATATGGGCAATTCAAATCAAGGGCCCATTGACTCAGTTTTGTGGGATGGTGTCAGAACAATCAGAATCTGATGCTCCATCTATTATATAACATGCAACCCTTGATAGATGGTTACTAGGGTAACCTTATCTTTCATGAGAACTCAAATTAAGGTATTTAATCCCCTCCAACATGTCCAGAACTTCACTACACTCCAATGCACCCCACTTCCTCTGCTCAAAAAGAAAACATCCTCTCCTTGGCCTCTCATGGTCATTCCACTCACACTATTGCCTCAAGACTTGGCCTCAGCCAGTCTACAGTATCCAGGACTCTCAGAACTCTCCATCCCAACCAGCCCTGCTCCTCTGGAGGTCATCCCCCCAAGCTTTCCTCTAGAGATCAACATTCTATTTTATCACAAATTGCTACTGGCAGAGCTGCCAATGCTACTCAGGTCACCAAAAACATCAATACAATTATCCCCCACCCAGTCTCTTCAGAAACAGTCAGAAGACTCCTCAGGAAACATTCATTCAAGGCTGTGGTGAAGAAGAAAAGCCCTTCCTCAGTGCAAGGCATAGACAGCTGAGGTTGGCCTTTGCTTTGAAGCACAGAGAGTGGACTGTAGAGGACTGGAAGAGGGTCATTTGGTCAGATGAGACCAAAATCAACAGGTTTGGGTCAGATGGGAGGCAGTGGGTCTGGAAACAGAAGGGAGAGGGGTTGACTAAGAGAGAAGTACAGGGGACAGTCAAGTTTGGAGGGGGAAACATTATGGTATGGGGGTGTATGGGATGGAATGGTGTTGGCCAGCTTGCCAAGATTGAGGAGAAGATGGATGCTGATCAGTTTGTGTCCATTTTGGAGGACCACCTGCTGCCCAGCCTAGAGGAAAGTGGAATTCCTGAGGAACGGGTAATTTTTAAACAGGACAATGACCCAAAGCACAAGTCAAAGAAGGCCAAGAACTAGATGGAAAATAACAATATCACTCTCCTTGACTGGCCTGCACTGTCTCCAGACCTGAATCCTATTGAGCACCTCTGGGATCATGCAAAAAAAGGCTTAAGGAGTATCCGACACCACCCAAGGGGGTGTGGCAAATTTGGGAGAGAGTAGAGGAGGTATGGAATAACATACCACCAGAGGTGTGTCAGAATTTGATAGATAGTATGTCTAGAAGACCTGAGGCAGTAATTAAGGCCAAGGGGGGCAATACCAAGTACTAGAATTGCAACTTACTATTTCTCTGATACCCTCTCACAAAACTGAGTCAATGAGCCCTTGATTTGAATTGCCCATAGCTTTATCCCCCCTGACCTGGATTACATAATTTTTGAATGGTTGCATAGCCCTGATCAGATTCTTTCTTTGATGCACCAACACCTTTTTCATATATGTTTTACATTCAAAGCTATTCAATGAATAGTCCAAAAGCACCAAAAATTGACTCAGTTTTGTGAGTCACTGTATACTGTACTGTATACTACTGACGTGTGCTTGCACACACATGACATGATGTGCATGTACAGCTCCCTGGGAAGGGACTAGTAGTTTGGCTCCATACCAAAGCAGTGGCTTATGGGCCAGCTCAGGCATATATGTGGGTGAAACACCACCCATGATGTCAAGCTTTGGTTACTGACGGACTTCGGTACTGCCGATTGTGTTGTCGAAAGGTCGGGTGAACTATGGCCAAGTCCTGCAGGCCAAGAGTAGTGACATTGGATTCAACGTACTTGTACGTTGTGCCCTACTTGCCGTGCGTGCCATCTATTTGCAACAGACAGATACTCAGGAGGATGCTAATGATGCCAGCCTGAGTCGAGGACTTAACAGAGGAGAAGAAGGTAGAAGGGCCTAAGCCTAGTTGATACCCAGGATGAGGAAATATGTACATGCATGTCCTACTTATATAGGTTAAGAAGCGACATGTGGAATAAGGAATGTGGGACAACAAGGTATGCAGAGCATGTGGTTATTGTCCACAATGGATAAAATTAGAATAAAGGGATGCAAACGGGGATAAAACAATAAGGGATAAGATAATAGAGGTGTGGCCCAGGATAGGACAATAGGGAGTGCATGACTATGAAACAATGGAGACACAACCGAGGATAATATAAGGACAGGAAGTCCCGAGGGGAGATGGACCGAAAGGTGAAGATGGGGAGTGTGGATGGTGAATGTGCCGAGCTGAGACCGGCATACCAAGTGTTATGCATGTGGCATGGACACTTGGTCATGGATATAGGATTGTTGCTTAATCGGCAGTGCCGAATAATCGGGTCTTGGTATGTGTACTTGACACATGAACACCTTCTTCCTCAGTGGTTGACAACACTGAGGAGGTGAGCCAACCGAATAATTCTATGTAGGATAGTGACTAATTTGTCCCTTATTTGAACTGTAGTAAAATATTTTAGGTATATTCTTAAATAAATACTCAGTGGTTGACAACACTGAGGAGTAAATATTTTAGATTGTCTAATAAATTCTCCACACCACTGTGCAAGTTGCCTATAATCTAACACTTCAGACAGGAGGAAGGAAGACAGGAAGGTGTAAACCAAGTTGATATTCAGAATGAGGAAATATCTACATCCATATACTACTTATATTATATAGGTTAAGAAGTGAGATGTGGAATCAGGGTGGCATAAGACATGGAGAAAAGAATAAGGTATAGAGACCATGTGGAAGTATTGTCCACAGTGATCAGGAATAGGACAATAGAATGTGAATGAGAATAGAACAATGAAATATGGCCAAGAATAAAATAATGGGAGTGGGGATGAAAATAGAACAATAGAAAGTGGCCAAGTATAAAACAATAGGGCCATGACTGAACAATAAGTGAATAGAAAATGTCCTGAGGGGAAATGGGTAAAGGGAAGGATGGGGGATGGAAGGATAACAAGAATAGAGGGGATGGGATGAAGGGAGTGAACCAATTGATAAACTAAATGTACCAGGCTAAGACCATGTACTAGTGAAGAATGACTTGCCACTGGTATTCCAAATCGTCACTGCGATCTTAGGAGCACTGGACTCTCCACGGTTCGTCGTGGATGTGTATCCTTCGAGAATCAACACTCTCCGTGTCAAGAGTAGCCCAGGTTGTGAGTTTCGAAGAAACTACATTAGAATTCTTCCAACTCTCTCACGAGTGCCAGTAGATAGGGTTACAACAAATGATGAAGCTTCTGGAGCATTGGCCACTCAAACGTTCCGAATATCTTTCCCAGCTCACATATATTGGAGATGGAGGAGATCACACACACCACGCCTCGAAGCTCACCGAGACCGCGCAACGCTGCCAGTTCCACGAGGTTCTCCAGACCGCATTCTACAAGCTCGCGCGTGCTTGAGGGACGAGATGGGAGGAGATCGCACAACATCCTTCTCCTGAAAATTCAATGGGACTGTCGGTTGGCCGTGCGTACTGCGAAAAACGATTGAAGTCGTTCGGAACTTGGACAGAAACAAAGCAAGGACTAAGGACAGGTCTAAAAATTTTATATATCCATTGAATGCATACAGACTATAGGCCTTGAACCAAATTTTAAAGACGGGGGTTTCGCTTTCGTGGAACACTTCTCCTTGCTTTGGGACAGTTTCTCCCGAGAAAGGTTGTGGTGCAATCTCCTCCCATCTGATCTCGCAAGCTCGTAGAATGCTGTGGGGAGAAGCTCGTTGACCTGGCAGTGTTGCACGGTCTCGATATGCTTCAAGGTCTCGGGTATTATATCCCCTCTACACCCAATCAAATGCGATCAGGGAAAGATATTAAGAGCGATTGAGTGGCCGGTGCTCCAGAAGATTCATCTTCATCATTTCTGTAACCCCATGAATTGGGAGTTATGAGGAAAGCCATAAGTTCCAAATACCACATCGCAAGTCACAATATGGGCTACTCTTGAGACAGAGTGTTTGGTGAATTAATTGTCGAAAGGTGTATGCACGACGAACGGTCCACAGTGAAGTGCACACCTTTAGAACAGAGTGACATCTTGCACTGAGTGGTCATTGAGAGGCACGTCGAAGTTTCGCTATCTGATGGCTGAGGGATCGAGAACATATCATGATTGACGGGACTGCGAATTGTCAAGATGGCACCGTGAACTTGAAAGTGGTGTCTAGTGCGATCCTCTGCGACACTTAAAAACACGGTATGGCCTTCCCCGAATCATAATTCCTCGGATCTTATCGGTATTAAAGTGGTTGCTCATCACGAGTAGAAGAGTTGTTTGGCGTGGAAGAGATGGGACGCATCCTATCATGAATTATAAAGTTTTGCGGCGGATGAAAGGTCAGGATAAAAGAGGATACGAGATAGGAACCATGTTTATAATGAACTTGTAATATATATATATATGACATCTATGACATCTATGACTGAGGGATGAAGTCGTGCCGCGTCTAATCGAGCATAAACAAAAAAAAGGACGAATGGGACGGAGTTCCTGGAGGTAATCAATAATGCAATGTTACACAGAAATTAGCTTATCTGGTTCATGAGGCTATTTGACTTGAACCACTGAGCATGTACTTGTCAGGTACAGGTGCTTTGGTGGAGGCCAGCCCGTTGTGGTTGCGAGTGTGCTGTGTCGCTAGCGATGCGCGTACTGCGACAGAAGGGGGGAGGTCTCTCTCGTTCGTGCGTGATTGGGCAAGCAAGTTTTATTGCTGTCGCCGCCACTCTCTTGCGCGGCAGGACAGACCCGGGCCGTGCTCAAGCCGGTGGAAGCAAGTAACTAACTAAACATGCTAACTAATGTTTTATGGGGAAGTGGAAAGGGTGGGTAAAAATAAAACAGAGGAGACTCGAAGACTGTGTCTATCGAATGCTCTTGTGAGAAAATGAGAGGTGAATTAAGAAACAAGGCTCTGTACCTATTGAGTGCTCTTGTGAGAAAATGCAAGGTGAAGGAACGCTATACTAGTGTGTGTTTATATACCTAAATCTTTGTGGACGGTGTGGATGTTGAACAAAAAGGATATTGGGCAAAAAGGGGATATCGAAACAAGGGTTATACTTTCACATGCCTCCTCTAGAGAACCCGGACAAAGGCTTTTGTCCAAAACAATTGTATCATCAAGATAAATGCATGCATTCCTGTGAGTGTCCTTTCTTTTTATTCTATATTCTGACAGTTCATGTTC
This sequence comes from Gomphus sp. MG54, assembly GCA_003314385.1. Lineage (NCBI taxonomy): Eukaryota > Fungi > Basidiomycota > Agaricomycetes > Gomphales > Gomphaceae > Gomphus > Gomphus sp. MG54. The sequence continues at coordinate 10,982 of QLPG01004083.1, forward strand.
ATTAGGCAACACTAATCACAACCTTGTATATGAATTATTTTGATCATTAAAACTAAAAAGAAAGGACACTCACAGGAATGCAAGCAATAATTGCATGCATTCCTGTGAGTGTCCTGTCTTTAAGGGGGCATGGAAACAATTGCGGCAAAACGCAGCAGACCGATACATATACCAGCAGAGCTAATACCACCTGATGAGGAACATGGTCAGAACAAAAAATCAGAAGAAAGGAAGACACACAGAGGAATGCGCGCACCAGACCGATACATATACTAGCAGAGCTAATACCACCTCACGAGGAACATGGTCAGAACAAAAAATCAAAAGGAAGGAAGACACGCACAGAGGAATGCGCGCAGCAGACCGATACATAAACCAGCAGAGCTAATACCACCTCAGGGGGGACATGGTCAGAACAAAATATCAAAAGAAAGGAAGACACGCACAGAGGAATGCGCGCAGCAGACCAATACATATACCAGCAGAGCTAGTACTGCCTCACGAGGAACATGGTCAGAACAAAAAATCAAAAGAAAGGAAGACACGCACAGAGGAATGCGACCAGCGGCACCCGTTTGGGGTTCTCCCCAAATAGTTGGAAAAATTGTGCAAAACGAAGCAGACCAAGAATGGTCTGAATCGTGACAACACGCAGCATACCGATACATATACCAGCTGAGCTAGTAATGCCTAATGAGCAACATGGTCAGAACAAAAAATCAAAAGAAAGGAAGGCACGCACAAAGAAATGCACGCAGCAGAACCCATTTGGTGAGAGCCCCAAAGGTTGGAAAAAATTGGGGCAAAACGACGCAGACCAAGAATGGTCTGAATCGTGTCAAAACGCAGCATACCGATACATATACCAGCTGAGCTAGTAATGCCTGATGAGCAACATGGTCAGAACAAAAAATCAAAAGAAAGGAAGGCACGCACAGAGAAATGCGCGCAGTAAACCCCGTTTGGGGAGAACCCCAAGGGGTGGAAAAGATTTGGGCAAAACGAAGCAGACCAAGAATGGTCTGAATCGTATATCGCTGATCGAGTCTGACACGATACAGCAAGCCGTGTAGGGCAGTGAGTGCGCTACAAGATGGTATCCAGGGCTTGATCCACCACACTCCGAGTTCCTCGCGCGTTCGTCTTCGAGGGCCGCGTGTCAACGTTTCCTGTGGTGTCCTTTGGTTCTTTTTTCCAGATTCTTCAGGTTCTCACAAGTTTGATAGTTGATTCATTTGTCTTCTTCTTTCCATGTTTTTCATGCTGTCACACGTTTGATAGCCGATGCAATTGACTTGTTCTTTCCATGCGTTTCATGTTTGTGTATGTTTCACGGTCAATTCAATGTGCTTCTTCTTTCAGGCGTTTCATGTTCATATGTTGGATAGTCGAGTCAGTTGACTTGGTTCCGCAATCGTTTTGCTTTCTTTTTCCAATGGCGTCGCGTGCAATGCTCTTCAGACCCCAGAGGTGGCGGATATCCTGCTGGCCAAGGCAGCTTGTGCAGTTCGCAAACCCAGGCTTGCCGGCCGCGACCGTAAGTAGTGTCAACCTCAATCGGACGCGCAAAGCTTGAGTATCACGCGCTCAATCCCCGCGACTGGGGCTTACCTGCCAATGCAAGCATGGTTAATGTCGATGTGCAAGCTGGAGTATGACACTTAGTCCCCACCACTGGAACTCACCTGGCGCGAATGCAACCACCGTCAAATGTAAACAGGACGCGCGAGTATTGAGATGGCCAAGCTAGAATGTGATCACACTCAGTCCACATGACTCAGGCTTGCCTGGCGCGAAGCAAGCACCATCAATGTCGACGGAACGCGTAAGGAATGTGGTGACGGGCAGGCCAGACTCTCACGCTCAGCACGACTCACGCTTACCTCACACGGAGGACACCACGGCCGACGTCGACGGAACGCGCGAGGAGTGAGGAGTGTCCGCTATGCAAGCTAGAGTATCAACCAATCTCCACGATGCAATTCAAACCCGATCCAACCATCATCCTCGTTCCCAAAGGAAGTCACTGGATGTGCCTAAAGGCAAGAGAAGGACGAGTACATCGCTCGACGATTTGTCGTCGGACCCAGTTAGGGTCGGAGACTAGGATACTCAGACCAGCCCGCTCGCGAGCAGAGACGTCCTTGAAAAGACGTCCTGTATGTGTGCGAGCACCGCGGCTTTAGGACTGCTGCTTGGTGGTGGCGGTGGTGATGGCGGTGGTGGTGGTGGTGGTTGGTGGTAAGGAAAGGAAATTGATTAAACGCCGAGCTAACCGCTTTTATACTGCGCCGGGCGGGCCCGGCTTACATATCCATCGGTTAAATCAATCGGTTCAAACTAGCAAGTTCATGCAGATGGATCTGCTAGTTTGAATGGTGAGATGTCCAATTTTGATGGGTGGACAGACATTCTGTGTGGCCGCAGTGCAGCAAGCTCGAAGAATAATCACGCAACATCATTTTCTTAAACTTCGACTATATCTCTACGTCACATGCATGTTGGGCTTGTTGAATATCTAGTAAGGGAGAGCCGCAGATTGGCACTATAAGTAAGGTTAGTGTGTATACATACCAGGTACACTGAAGAAACATACAGCTTTCAGCTGTTCAAGATACCAGGAGCAGGTCTGAACATCAGCAGCCTCAAGACACTTTGTGAAGTCTACAAATTGGGTTGATGTAATGAGTTCATAAAATAATTAGTCAGCTCTGGATACACTGCACGCTACCTTTTGCTTGAACTTCGCAGCTGATACCCTGGTTCTGTTGTTGAACGGGCGGTGCAGGGGCTTGTTGGGCGGGCTCAGAGTTGGCCGCAGAGGAACCGCCGAACAACATGCTAGAGATGCCATGACCGATAGTACTGCCGATAGCAACACTACCGGCAGTAGCTGCCATCTGGGCAATCATTCCAGGCTGTTTATCATCGCCAGCGGCACCAGGATGTGGGACAGGTGCTGGGGGAGCCTGCGCCGGAACGGGTGGAGCGGCGGTAGTCGAAGTGGAAAGGGATGGAAAGGGATGGAAGGTCCTTGCTGTTATCCCTTTGGGCATTAAGGACAAAAATCAACTACCAGCAAAGGTGGTAGTCCTGCATCATCAAGCAGTTTCTTAGACTCTGTACATTGATTCTCCACTAGCTAATGAGATTCTCACAGCTAGTAAAGCCATTTCTTCAATGGATTTTCTGGTAGCAGGTTCTAGCACCACTGTGCAGGAGGCAGAGAAGAAATGCTGGTCTCATAGGGAGGAGGGGAAAATTACCCATGCTCCAAAGTCTTTTGGAAAACCATCTTGTGCATGAGGTGTGGGCTACTGGGAGGGAGGTGGGACTTGTGCCCATCGAGTCTAGTTGTCAGGAGCTGAGTCAGCAATATTCTGATTTATATGTATCATCAGGCTACCAACCAGGGGATGTCCTCTATGTTGTGGAGGGAAAGGATTTGTGATTATTGTCACAAGATTTGAGTGTGTCTGGACTTTTCTGGTGAAATCCTGTTTGTTGAGATGAGAGACAGAAGAGATAGGGGATTAGAGAGGAATTAGGAGGGGACATAGGATTGGGAGCACAGAGAAGTGCATATATGCAGAGAAATAAACTTAGGAGATATGTTTGGAATAAGGGAGCACTAGAAAGAACAAAAGTAGTATTAGAGATATCCAAAAAGTACACACAGAAGTACTGCTCATATATATAAAGATGGTGGATTGAGACATGGCTGTAAGGGCAACTTACTCAAGTCCTGATTCCTGGGCAACTCCTGGAAGCCAGAACCAGTGGGACACCACCTAGCCCTGAGCTTCTCCCTAGGCCTGACTCAGGGACTCAAACCCTAAAGCCTACCCACAGAGCCAATCAGACGCTGGTAAGGGGATCCAGAAGTGAATATATATTGAAAGGAGAATAAGTACAATATCAATGCTGTTGGCAGGGAAGGTCTAGAGACTCTTTACTGTCACACACAGAGAGCATCCATGGCCTTTGGGGCTTGTCAATATGGATGCTAAAGACAAGACCCAAAGGTGTCAAAGGTGCATCTATTGAATCTAGACAAAGGTCTCAGTCGAGTAAGTGATAATGCAACTAATATTAATACCTAGACAAAGGTCTATGTAGGAAATGTTACATGAGCTTATGTCAAGGGAAGAACATAATGAGTGTCTCACCTCAGTCGAGTAAGTGATAACATGACTGAGGAGATCACTAGCTAGCTACTGGTGTTTATATACTGTAGCTAGACAATAGTCATGAATAATAAGAAATAGTACAATGGCAGTGAATGAACAATGGTGAATGAACAATGACATTAATGAACAATGGCAGTTTATGAGTAAGGACTTATCTCATATTCCAACACTCCCCCTCACTATGATAACTGGGAATTATCATAGTGACTAGCAGGTCCCAGACCAAGCAGCACTGTGAATTTCTTATGTTTTGGACATCATAGGGCCTTAGTCATGATGTCTGCAGGCATATCGGCCATAGGGAGGTATTTGAAGAGTAAGTCTTTGGCATCGACACGTTCACGTGTGTAATGAAATTGCACATCAATGTGCTTCGACCTGGCATGAAAACTAGGGTCTTTTGTGAGTGCAATAGACCCTAGGTTATTGCTATGTATGGTGGTGGTGTGATCCAGAATTTCTAGTAACTTGCACAGCCACATAGTTTCCTTGGCAGTATGACAGCTGGCCATATATTCTGCCTCACAACTAGAAGTAGTTACAATGGCCTGGCATTTGGAACTCCAAGAAATCACGCCTCCACCCAATGTAAACATGTAACCTGATGTGGATCAGCGGGTGTCTGAGCAGCCTGCATAATCAGAGTCCATGTACCCAACAAGGAGGGGGTTGGAGGTACCTCTAAGGGTGAGTTTGTAGTCCTGGGATTGTTTCAGGTAGCATAGGATGCGTTGTAAGGCAGTCCAGTGGGAAAGACCTGGATTTGAGTTAAATTGACTGAGATTGTTGGTGGTGAACGTGATGTCTGGTCATGTTGCCATCGACATGTACATGAGCAATCCAACACCAGCCAAGTAAGGTATTTTCTTCATTTTTGTTTTCTGTTCATCAGATGTGGGTGACATGGACTTGGTAAGCACTACATTCAGATCCAATGGGGTGGAAATACTATAGGAATTTTGCATATTGAAACATTTTATGACGGAATTGATATAGGTAGATTGAGATAGTGAGATCATTCGTGCTTTTTGGTCCCTTGTTATACTCATGCCAAGAAACCATTTTATCGGTCCCATGTCCACAACATCAATAGTTTTTCGAAGGTCAGTGATCATATTCGTGAGGGTTTCTGTGTTTTTGGCTGCAGCAGCCATGTCATCAACGTGAATTGTAACCATCACATGACCCTTAGTGCCCTGCTTGAAAAACACACTATAGTCAACACTGGCCCTAGTAAAACTTGCGCAACACATCTCATTATAGAGTCTGGTGTACTAGCAGTGACCAGCTTGTTGCAGCCCATATAGAGACTTGTGCAGTTTGCACACCCAGCTCTCCTTCCCTTTAATCTTCCGCCCCTCTGGTTGTTCCATGATGATCTCCTCTGTCAGGTCCCTATGCAAGAATGCCGTTTTGACATCAAACTAGTTTATTTCCCAGTCTAGGGTGGTGGCAAGTTCTAACACAGTACGCACAGATTCCAACCGTGCAACAGGTGCAAAGGTATCTGTCCAGTCTATTCCTTCAATTTGTGAGTATCCTTTTGTAACTAATCTTGTTTTTCTTCATGAAACATTGTTGAATTCATTACATTTTCTCAGAAACACAGTGCGGCATCCAAGTATACGGCATCCTTCAGGTACATCTGATCGAGGTATGAGTGTCCAGACACCATGTTAACACATTGATTCCAGTTCATTATCATAACTGGTCTCCCATTCCTCAGCGTCATATGCCTGAGTTGCATCTCTGAAGTGCGAAGGTCATCTTCAGCTACTCCCAGTAGCTCATTTATCTCTTGATCAGATGCAACCATAATCATGTCTTGAAGAGAATGTGCTGTTTCATCAATGTGTCTGTCTCCCGAGTTTCCGGTCAGAACTTCAGTATTTGTTAAAGCCCAATTTTTCAGGACCACTCGACCCTCTAAGAAACTAGCGGAAAAGTATCTCGGCCCCTTCAAAGTAATAGCATGTGTTGACACCCATTCCTATACCCTCTGTTTACCTAACTCTATGCGGGCAGTACACCCGGTCTTCCATGTTTTGATGCTTGAACCCTCTACCCCCAATACCATACCCGATTGAGTTCAGCCTCCGCCTCCTGCTGTCAAAATCGATGGAGAAATCGAGTATGAAATCACGGAAATCCTTGACTCAAAAACTGACAGAAGACGCAGGCCTTGCCCCCTGCTCTACCTTGTCCAATGGATAGGTTACGAAGGCACTGAAGATGAAACATCTTGGCTAGTAGCAACTGAACTCAGTAACACTCCCGAGATTGTAGCAGAATTCCACCTTGCCTATCCCGATAAACCAGGCCGATAGCCTCTAGATGTTGGGTCATGATTTTATTCCCCTGCATTTGTGTTTTGCACTTGCATCTTTGGTTCTCTTTTGCGCTTTTCTCTTTTGCATGTGCGTTCTCTGGCGCTTAAAATAAGCGCCCATAACGACGCACCATTGCGCACCTTTGGGCCTTGTCTTTAGCATCCATATTGACAAGCCTCAAAGGTTAGTAGTTACTTTATTATATACATGTCTTTAGCATCCATATTGACAAGCCCCAAAGGCACTTGTTGCTCTGTGTGTCAGTTATCAGTCTTATTAGACCTTCCCTGCCATCACTAGAGCCCAACTAAGGGCTCCTATATTCCTCCTCTTCCCCACCATTTTTCATTTTTTTACATCTGTTTTTCATTTTTGTCTTTACCAAAACATGCTCTCTTCTCTTCTTTCTCATTTTCCTTCCCTCCCTCCATCCTACTTCATCCTCACCCAAACCTTCTTGAACCCAGGTTGGACCATCTTTCCAGCCATCCACCCATTAGCCCTGCCAAACTACTCATGCAGGGTCACCAACCTACATCAGGATTGGCTAATCCGACCCACTGATTTCTGACAAAAAGCCCTTCCATTCTAATGGGCTGTTACGAGCACAATAAAAAACACTATCCAGGCTAGGGGGCCTCCACCACCCACCTCTATTCATGGCCCCCTCCAAGACAGTTGCCTCCTCCAGCCCTCACCCATACTCGTAAACCCTATACTGCCTATCAGCTTCATGGGTTCAGCCACTAGAGGGGGAATACTGTCATAACCACACACCATGCTCTGACTTACTCGGCAGTACCAACCAACCAACCCTTACTCATATCATCCTTCATGGTGCATGGTTTTGGCTCAATACACTCGGTTCATCATCTGGTTCATTATTCTTACCCCACCCTCCTATTCTTTATCATCCTTACACTCCCTATCATTCCCCTCACCCGCTTACCCTTGGGATGTTCACTATTCATTGCCACTTACTTGTGTCCCTATTGTTTTATATCTCAGCCATTCCTTATTGTTCTATTCTTTCCCACAATCTTACCCACTTATTATTGGTCATATTTCATTGTCTTACTCTCGCATTATTCTATTCTAGACTGCTGTGGACAATACCTCTACATGGTCTTCATACCTTATTCTTTTCTCCATGTCTTATGCCACCCTTATTCCACATTCTGCCTCTCAGCCTATATAAGTAGTAGATGCATGTACATAGTTCCTCAGTCTGAGTATCAACTAGGTTTACACCTCCCTACTCTCCTGTCAAGTACCGAACCGAGACACGACCATTCGTCACTACCGACCGAGTAACCATCCTATATTCGCAACCAAGTAACCGCGTCGCATACACAACACTTGGTATGTCGTTTTCGGCTCGACACGTCCACCATTCACACTCCCTATCCCCAACCCTCGGCTCTCGCCACCTCAGGACTTCCGTCCTTGTATTATCATCGGTTACCAGCCTTGTCTTATAGTCTGGCACCTCCTATTGTCCTATCCTCGGACACATTCTATTATCCTGTCCTTTATTGTTTCGTTTTGCATTCCTTGTTCTAATTTTACTCATTGTGGACAATGACCACATGTGTTGCATACCTTGTTGTCCCACATTCCTTATTCCACATGTTGCTTCTTAACCTATATAAGTAGGACATGGATGTACATACTTCTTTATTCTGGGTATCGACTAGGCTCAGGCCCTTCTACCTTCTTCCTTTCTGTTAAGTCCTTGACTCAGGCCGGCATCTTCAGCATCCCCCTGAGTATCTGTCTGTTGCAAATACAGTGGCACGCACGGCAAGTAGGGCACAACGCACGAGTATGTTGAAGCCAACACCACTACTCTTGGCCTGCAGGACTTGGCCATAGTCCGCCCGACCCTTTCGACAACACCCTTCGGCAGTCCCGAAGTCCATCAGAATCCGGCTCCTGACATCTCCTCCTTCTGTTCAGAAGTCCTTACTTGGGCCAACACTCTCAGCATCCGCTCAAGTACCTTTTCCGTCATAAGTTAGTGGCACGCACAGGAGCCAGGGCACAACGCATGAGTACGTTGAAGCCAAGCCACCCTGACTGGCCTGCAGGACTTGGCCGGTCCCGACAGTACCATCGGTAGTACCGAGGCCTGACACCTGGTGGCCACCTTTGGTCAAGCTGTTTCATGTACTGTGCCAGATCTCTGCAGAACTGCATACACTTTTGTTTTTCAGTTTCTTGTATTGAACAACCATCTGTGCAAGCTCCTGGCTATTTTGCAGCTCTATATGGAGATGTGTGAGCTTTTCCATATGTGCGACATTGTTTGTACAGGTTTTTCACATTAGCTTTGAGTCACACTTATGGAAGCAGATGTATAGCAAACCACAGATTTTTTCTTGTTTTTCCTGTGCCTCAAGAATTAAAACCTATGCAGGTTTTAATTAGTAAACAAACAACTAAGAAAATGTAATACCAAACGTGGCCCTGCACAACATGTGGGGGAATCAAGTCAGTTACTGGTCATTGTGCACATAAAGCAGTATATAGAGCTGCATCATCATCTTCATCCCCAGTTAGATGGAAGTGTTTGGGTATGCCAGATGGATGCATTGGCCTAGGAGCATTGGCGGTTACATGTATTCAGGAGCAAAAAAACAGACAGTCATCTTTGATAGGGGCTTACCTCGGATGCAATGTCTTCACAAGCGACGTGTCATTCAGTGGTATTCAGTGTTTTCAAACATGGTCCTGTGCAATGTATTGATCAGCAGTAGTCAGTGCCATTTCAAATGTGGTCCTGTGCAACATGTGGGGGCTTCGAGTCAGTTAGTGGTGGACAAACAGATCGTACCTCAGATGCAGGTGAGACAATGCATTCACTCATTAATACACATCATAGCAATTTCAAGCTTGGACCTTTTTTTTACAATGTCAGATCACAATCAATCCAGGGGCATAGCCAATTACTCAAGTGAGAATAGTAATGGAATCAACCTGTGCGCCCCCCAGACATGACACACGACATGGTGACACCAGTTCACTGCATGCCCTGACAACCCCACATGTGGGGGTGTCAGGAGGTGCGGTGCATGTTAGGGAATGGGGAGCTCTCCCTTATTTTCTACAAGACTTCTGAACCGGATCAGCCT
>QLPG01004085.1:0-14173 GCA_003314385.1 Gomphus sp. MG54
CCCGCCGATGCAAGATGGATGTCACATATTGCATATTGCTTATCATATCAATCAGGTTTACGACACCAATTGGGTATAATCACTGAGACTAAACCTAATCGGTTTTGGAAAGAGCACGAGTCGATATGGAGGTCCACGGTAATGCCACATGGTATATTGATTGTGCATTGGATGGTGCCGAGATGGTCTTAAGATTGATTAGAGCAGAATTGACGGGACAGAGTGGGCCGAAGTTGACCATGCTACATCCAGTAACCCACACTGAAGATACTATGGCAACAATTTTTTATTTATTGATTCCACTGTTCTCTATTGAGACCGTGCCTCATACTGTGTATGGTGCCGATCAGGTTGCCCCATCGCTGATGCAAAATTACCAAGTTATTGAATGATTGACCGGCACTTGGACGTCATTATTTGTTGTGTCGCAATTAATCCACCCACGCCACATGGCCACCACTTGTATCAATTGCGCCACCGATCATGCATGATCGCTAACATCAGACCGGCAGAATTGATCCACTGCATCACCAAACTGTCCGACCAAGACCAAATACTATATAATTCATTGTCTCGTATACTCTCGAACGAGGCTATCTAGGCCTCCTCCCGCTTCCGATAAAATCCAGGGGTCAGGGTGATCTGATGTACACATAGCCGGCGAGAGATGAATATGTACATACCAACAGACAACATTCTTCATCGTTTATCATTTATCTTTGATGGGGTTGTTGTGTCAAACCTGATCCATCTCGGAGTGAACCTGATACACCACATAAGTGATTTCTATTTGTCATTGATCCTCCTGACGCTATTCCAGGTTCTTTATGGACTGCTCAGGCATGATAACAAAAAGCAGACAAAAATGACCAGATCTAGTCAGGATGGGATGGAGGTATTACTACTTACCCCAAATGATCGCGTGACCAAGATGATGTGCATGTCCGGATGCTCACGGGGCGGCGCTGTCCACGAAGATCAGCTTCAGATTACCTGATCGATCTCGAAGGTGTATATCCAGACATATGATTGAAAAGAGATCACATTATTTTCAGTAACTTCATGTTGTTTTCTATGTATAACTCAAGTTTGATGGACTAGTCTATCCTTATTGGCCCATGTGGCACATCAGTGACATAATGTTAACCCCATGTATGAACTGCTGATAATGAGATTTCAGGGCAATGGATAGCAATATTTATTACATTTACACAAAGAGGTACCGAGAATTAGATGAGGAGGCTCCTAGGAGCAGGGAGATAATATTTCCATCATCCATAAGTAATGCGGCTTGTAGTGCACTCCCATAGTATCCGCCTTGCATAAATGGATCTGCTCCCTTGTCCAGTAGCAAGCGAACAATATTCTTATGACTTGATGCCAATGCCGCCTGCAGTGCACTGCCATAGTATCCTCCCTGGATGTTGACATCCGTTCCTAGATTTAAAAGGAACCGAACCATGTGCTCGTCCCCTGTTGATGATGCTAAGTAAAGCGCAGAGCCAACCTGTCCTTGTTGCATGTTTATGTCCGCTCCTTTCTCGACCAGCAAGTGAGCGATATCACTGTGACGCATCATCAGAGCCATCTGCAATGCATTCCCGCGTGTCCCTCCCTGCAAGTTCACCTGCGCTCCCCGTTCTACCAGCAAGGACACGATAATTTGGTGGCCCATGAATGACGCTGCTTGCAGCGTGGTACCGTAGTATCCTCCCAGCATATTGACGTCCGCCTTCGTGTCTAGGAGCAAGCGGACGATTTTCTCATGACCTGCCGTCGATGCTACCTGAAGTGGGCTACCAAACTGTCCCCCTTGCTTGTTCACATCCACGCCCAGATCGATGAGCAATCAAACCATAGCTTCGTCACCTGTTGACGATGCCCAGTATAGTGCAGAGCCATCCTGTCCTCCCTGGAAGTTTATGTCGGCACCCTTTTCTACTAGCAAGCGAGCAATGTTTTTGTGACGTTTTCTAGATGCCACCTGCAACGCACTGCCGTAACACCCTCCGACGATGTTCACCAGCGCTCCCAGATCGAGGAGGAGTCGAACCATATCCTTGTGCCCCAGTAATGCTGCCGTGTACAAAGCAGAGCCATTTTGTTCATTTATGTCGGCACCTTTCTCGACCAGCAAGCGAACAATGTTCTCGTGAAGTTCTGTCGAAGCCGCCTGTAGGGCACTGCCATCTTCTCCCTGTATGTTGACATTGGCTCCCAAATCGAGGAGGAGTCGAACCATGTTCCCGTCCCCCGATGATGCCACCCTGTACAGTGCAGAACCATCCTGTTCGTTTACATCGGCGCCCTTCTCGACCAGCAAGCGAACAATGTTCTCGTGAAGTTCTGTCGATGCCGCCTGTAGCGCACTGCCATCTTCTCCCTGTCTGTTGACATCGGGTCCCAAATTGAGGAGGAGTCTAACCATGTCATCGTGCCCTTTTTTCGCTGCCGTGTACAGCGCGGAACCTTCCTGTTCGTTTATATCGGAACCTTTCGTGACCAACAAGCGAACAATGTTCTCATCACGTCTTGCCGATGCCATCTGGAGCGCACTGTTAAATAACCCTCCCTGAAGGTTCAAATCCGCTCCCCGGTCGATCGATAAGCGCACGATGCTCTCATGAGATGTTGCCGATGCGGCCTGAAGCGCACTGCCATATTCTCCTCCCTGAAGGTTCACATCCGCACCCCGGTCGATCAACAAGTGCACGATACTCTCATTACATCTTTCCGATGCCGCCTGAAGCGCACTGCCAAACCACCCTCCCGGCAAGTTCACATCTGCTCCCTGGTCTAGCAGCAAACGCACGATGCTCTCGTGACCATTGTGTGATGCGGCCTGCAGCGCACTGCCGTAATCTCTGCCATGCAGGTTCACTTTGTTGGAATATTTTGACCGGCATCTGTACATTGGTTGCCATGTCACAGTAGTCACATCTGATTTGTAATTCCTCATCTGTTTGCAACGAGCCATTACCTCCGCTCAAGCCAAACAGTGTCGTTTTCCGCGGTCCTTGCTCAGCACCACCGAAATTCAACACACTTCTGCTCCCCGGTCGATTAACAAGCGCACAACACTTTGGTGACCCCTGCACGATGCCTTGTGTAGTGCACAGCCATGGGATCCTCCCTGGGCATTCACATTCACTCCCAGGCCTATCAACAAGCACGCGACGCTCTCGTGACCCCCCAATGATGCACATTGCAAAGCACTGCGTTCTTCTTCATCCTGTATGTTCACATGCGCTCCCTTGTCTAGCAACGGGTGTACAATGCTTTCGTGACCACGGTACGACGCCACTCCAAGCGCACTGCCGTATCACCCTCCTTGCTTATTTACTTCCACCCCCATCTCAATAAACAAAAGAACAGTGCCCTCGTGACCCCAATACGACGCCACCTGGAGCACATTGCCGTAGTACCCGCCTTGCATGTTCACATCCAATAGAGCTCCTTGATCTAGGAGCAGGCGAACCATATTTTCGCGACCGCGCACTAACGCCGCCTGCAATGCACTGCCGTACCTTCCTCCCTCCATCCTCACATCCGCTCCTTGGTCTATCAATAAACGTACTATGATTTTGTGACCGCCTTGGGACGCCGTGCAGTGTCATAAAATCCCCCCTGCGCGTCCACACATGCACCATTCTCCAGAAGCAAGCAAACAATCCTCTCATGGCCGTTTTGTGAAGCCTGTTGGAGTGCAGTGCCCCAATCCTTTTCGTTGGCATTCACGTCTGCTGAATTTTCGAGCAGCAAACAAACGATGCTCTCATGCCCACATATCGATGCCACCTGCAGTGCGCTGCCAAAGAATCCTCCTGGAAGGTTCACGTCCGCTCCAAAATTCATCAACAGCCAGATGATGTCCTCGTGACCATGATAGGATGCCGCATGTAGTGCCCCGCCAAGTGTTGAATCGCTTTCACTTCTATTCACATCCCATCCACCCTCCAAGAGAGCTTCGGTTGCTCTTCTCAATCCAGCCAAGGACGTCGCATCTCACATCTGGATATTCCCACTCATCGTCTCCTTCATCCGGAATATAAAATGTCAGCCAGTTGGCATATACGGCATCCTGGGATTGCAAAAGCACCATTATTAGTCGATGCAGAGCATCCGAGTCGCCATCATCTGCCCGAGCATGTCTCATCCAGTTCCACGCTGCATATTGACATGGTGGATGTGCTTTCCGTGGGTATATAGATCCAGGCTGCATGAATCGCAGCAGGTAGGCAAGACATGTCTTGGCAATCGTCGTGTCGGCCATTTTCCGGTTGAACGAACAGAACGACAGATTGTCATTTTGTTGGCGGAGGTAGTCTGAGATCAGATATTCTCGGACAGAAAAATGAGCGAGTTTGAGTGTGGCACGGTCGGTGATGAGAGTCCAGTACGGGTCAACGTTCCTGCCAGAGTTTATAGTCTCTTCCTCGCCATCGGATTCCTCAGTAGACCCTTCATCATCACTCCCAACATCTGGGACAATAATAGCCACCAAACTGGAGCATATATCTACAATTTGTTGAGCGTCAAACGGTCGTCTATCCGGGTCAAATAGAACTCCATCTTCCGCGTCAGGATCTGTGGCGAGGACTTCGACCCCCTCTCTCAATGAAATATCTCCAACGGAAAAGGAAAGCCATCGCAGCAACCGGACAGCAGATCTCCTATCCTCTTCATAGATATTCAACAGAATCCGGTCATAGGTCTCGTACAGGGTCTTCGGGAGGGACTTGACAGCTTCTTTAGCTGGGCGGGAGAACGGCACCTTTGCAGCATGTCCAACTGACAACTAATCCATTGGAACCTTTCAGTGATGTCAGTAAAAAATCACAAATAGGTGGGTGGATTGCATTACATTCCATGCGCACCCTCGGTCAAAACGGTCTCGACCAATTTCTTGTCCTCTTCTGAGTACACTTGGAACTCGTCATCATGATCCAATGTTTTGGATACGTGCAGCTGAATGTCCTCGTCAACAGAAATTGTGTCCATTGTCACCTCGTGTGAGACTAGATTCTTCAGCCCTCTGCCAATGTCATATTCCTCACGACTAGTCACCAGCAGGTGTAATGTACCTATTTCCCAGCCGTGGATTTCTTTCAGGAGCTTCAGGAGTCCACAACGATCCTGAAATTCATCTAGTGCATCGAAGATGATAAACACATGACCAAAGCTCCCAATGATAGATTTCAATGTTGAACTCCACTCTTCTAGAGTTGGAGATCGACGCCTCTTTGTAGTTTCAGAGAAGAGCCTCTCCAATCCATCAGGGGTCTTTGGACATTGGAAAGAGAGTTGCTCAATGAGAGACTTGAGTATGTCAGATTGATGTGTATTCTTCTCGTGGAATTCAAAATAGAAATAACCATAAGCAAGCAAGGGGTTCGTCCGGCAATGACTGTAAATCTCCTCGATGATTGTAGAGCTGAATCGCCGACATGTTAGCATAATTCACTATAAACGCACTCTACTCCCCATGGGATAGTTTTCCCGGCGCCAGCTGCATCAGTAAGCTGCAAACAATTATCTCAGGGAAAGGATTAGAAATGCACGCATTCCATGAAGCCATAGGAACGAGTTGTTCCTCCGTTTCCACTCCTCGAAGTGAGCTCCGTGCACAAACCACAACCCTGTGCTTTCTCGTCGCTCCCTGAGAGCACTAGCATGCTTTAATCGCTGGTCAGATGCTTCCAGCCAATCATATATCTTCTGCTTACCTCCATCTGCAAGAAATGTCAACAGAGGGTTGGTAAGTATGAAGACAAATACGACGCTACGAGGTTTCATTGTCACACTTACCAATAGTCGTGTCGTGGTTGATTACATTCTGAAAAGTGACATTTCCCCCAGCACCTGGCACAACACATGTGGATTAGGCGAGGCTCTTGGATTTTCAACATTGGACAAAGAGACATACTCAAGGTCACGTTGGAAAGAGTAGTATGAATGAATGGTGATGTCATCGGTCGAGTATGAGTTGAAATAGAGTGTCTCGATGTCTTTCCCACAAGTCAAGTTGCGGAGGGGTATTAGGTAGTGGATGGTGGTTAAGAACTGATGTGTTTGCAGACGCACAGCCTCCCGAAGCAGCTTCAGAACCCCAATCCCTGATAGCCAACAACAGCCGCACATGATCCTTGTGCGCTTATGCTGGTCTTGCATCCGCGCGAAATTTACATCCGTACATGCGGGCGAAAAGAAAAATACAACCATTCAGTCAAATCATAGCCATTCTATTTGAAAATTAATGTACAACATCTTTAACCTAATTTGAAGTACCTTGTGATAAAAAATACCATGTAAAATTGCTAAATGAAAATTGGTTTTCAGGCAGTTTGCCCTGACCAACCCCAGTTGCAGAACTGCTGTATAAACACCAATTTGAATCAAACCTGTCAGATACTTTCTGTTGATCTAATGTACATTTATACAGAGGGTGAAAAGCACTTTTTAATGAATCAAAATATATTGGAAGGTGCACTACAGCTGAGGAAATAATCAAGTAGAAGCTACTTGTCTCAGCTGTAGTACACTATATAAAATCTCCCAATAGACTTTGTTTCATTAAAATTTCTTTATCCCCTCTGTATACATGTATATTGTATTACCAGAAAGTATCTAACAGGTCTGATTTGATTTGATGTGGATATAGCAGTTCTGCAACTGGGATTGGTTAGTAGGGTCAACTGCCTGAAAACCAAATTTTCATTTAGCAAATTTACATGGTATTTTTTTATCACAAGGCACTTTATATTGTGTTGAAGGAGAGGTTGTATGTGAATTTTGAAATAGAATGGCTACAATATGACCCGATTGGTTGCAGTTTTCTTTTCACGTGCATGAACAGATGTACATTTGGCGAGCACCTTACGTACTGCAAAGCGGTGTAAAGTCTTTGCCGACCATGAGTGATGAATCATGTCATTCGAGAAGCTCAGGAATTAATGCTTCAATGATTGAAAGTATTGTTTTCATGCTAATTTATGAGCATACCCCTGTTGGGTGTTCCTTTCGACACCATCAGGATCTCCAACAACTTACTTCTGACCACCATGACCAAAACCAGATTCATTACTGGGTAAATGATCATTGAGACCTAGCTTGTTACTGTCTGACTGTTTTTCTCCAAAGTGTCCAGAAAGAATGTGATCATGCTTATGTTGTAACATGTGTAAGCATAAGTCTTGTACCTCTGGAACATAAATGTGTTCATCGAATAGTAACAGACCATTGGAATTAGTCTGCCACTTTGGGTTGTTGTTATTCATGAGGTGTTTCTGGGCTAAGGGGTCAGAAGGGAGATGATGTTTAATGTCGTTCAGGATGCACTTGGTGTCCATAAGAGTCAAGGCCCTCAGTACTGGTTTGACGAGGCTCGTGGCTCGAAGGGACATAGTCAACTGCTGTTGAGAGAAGATGGGTCAAAGGTTTTGAGGATTAATGGTGGCATAGTCACTCATCCCCTCCTTAATGTAGACATCCCATCGTCTAGTGAGTGAATCAGGCTTAGTGCCCAAATGACCTGGTCTGAAATGAATGATGAGATTAAACTGTGAAAGGTATTCTGACCACCTAGCTTGATGTCTAGTCAACAACTTGGTCATGCAAAAGTACTCCAAGTTCTTATGATCGGTGATGACATTGATGGGGTCGGTGGAACCTTCCAAGTAGTGACACCACTTTTGAAAAGCTTCAAAAATCACAAGCAGTTCTTTATCATGAATGTTGTAGTTGAGTTCGGTGTCAAGTACACATACTGAGTGTCCAGTAAATCGGCAGTGCTGACCGAGCAGTCAGACTATGTCCATGCACAAGTGTCCAAGCTGCATGCAAGTCACTTGGTATGCCAGTCTTGGTTCAGCACATCCACCCTCTACATTCCCCATCCCCATCCTTTGTCCACTCTTCCTCATGTTGTAACCATACAATATTGAGTGATATTACACATATTTCCCACACTAAATGCCCAATATCCCCTCTAATAATCCCCCAATCAAGATGCAACTTTACACCAAACTTCTATATATTATGAGGAACCTGTACGAATATTTACATGATTTTAGGACCTGGTTTTGTGTAACACTATGTACCTGGCCCCATACCTAGCTAGCCCCATGTACTGGAAGAGTAGAAACTGAATGAAGTACAGAAGGGGAAGAAGGGAAACAGATAGAAGGAGATGGAAGAGACATAGGAGAAAGGACTCACATCCAGAGGAATGAGGAATGAAGAAACTGGGGCACATATATGCAGCCACCGAGGACAGGTGACTGACACAGAGGAGAAACAGACATGGGACATGGATTAGGAAGGGAATATGTGCTGCACACAAGAGGGAAAAAAGGGAGAATTGACTTTATATTCAATAGGCACCACTGACAGGTGCCATCTGCCAGAAGATCACATCAGGGTGACCCATATTGGGCTGACCCTTATGCTCTACAATTCCCATTAGTTATGGATCATATTCTCATCAGGAGATTTATTTGTATAAAGTAACTGTAGTTACAAGCAATCAAGCAAGTAACAAGAGACAATATTTTTCCCCACATCACTAGCTATTAGGCTACACTTGAATATCTTTCACTCACCTTGAACCAAAGGTTAAGCGCCGAGTGGACACCAGGACTGAAACACTTGATACTCATTGTATAATATCCACAGGCTGCAGCTGGGTTCCACACATCATATACTACTCTTATATATCACTAAATATTAAGTCTACCTTGCGAGAGAGAAGTAAAAATCTCCAAAGCAGTGCTTTGGTGCCCAGACCAGTTCCCCAGAATGACGCCTAAGCAGAGGTGAAACCCAGGACTTAGGCTAGGGTAGAACACCAATAGCATAACAAATTCCCTGGCAATAAATACAGATAAAATCACAATAAATCCAGGGAATCATTATCCTATTTGTACAGTCGACTCTCCAATATTATAGCACAGGAAACCCCATAGAAACCTAGTCTACCATCCCAAACAACACCTCATTTACCAACCATTAATCCTACACCATCCACTCCTCACTCCTCGACCTGCCCCACTTTGGGACATCCTGTCCTTGTCTTATACTCAGCCACAACCCTATTGTTATATAATCAGTCACTCCCTATTGTCCTATCCTTGGTCACATTCCTATTATTCTATCTTCATTGTTCTATCCCCGTTTACATTCCTCTATTCTATTGTTACTCATTGTGGACAATACCCCCACATTGTCAAGTGCACATACTGAATATCCAGTGATTTGGCAGTACCGACCAAGAAGATCAGACTACGTCCAAGTCCCATGTCCAAGCTGCATGCCAGTTACTTGTTATACTGGTTTTGGCTCGACTCACCCACCATCCACACTCTTTACCCATCCTTCATTCACCTTACCTCAATCATCACCCATTAACCCCATCACATCCACTCCTCATTCCTCAAACCTGCCTCACCTCGGGACTTCCTGTCCTTGTATTATCCTCGGCCATGGCTCCATTGTTTTATAGTTGGCCACTTCCTATTGTCCTATCCCTGGTCACATTTCTATTATTCTATCCTTTATTGTTCTATCCCCATTTCCATTCCTTCATTCTAATTTTACACATTGTGGACAATAACCACATGCTCTGTATACCTTGTTGTCTCACATTCCTTATTCCACATGTCGCTCCTTAAAACTATATAAGTAGGACATGCATGTACATATTTCCTCATTCTGGGTATCAACTAGGCTTAGGCCCTTCTACCTTCTTCCCCTCTGTTAAGTCCTCAACTCAGGCCAGCATTATTAGCATCCTCCCGAGTATTTGTCTGTTGCAAATCGGTGGCATGCATGGCAAGTAGGGCACAATGCACGAGTATGTTGAAGCCAATGCAACTACTCTTGGCCTGCAGGACTTGGCCATTGTCCCATCTGACATCTTGGCAGTCCTGAAGTTCATCAGTACCTGAAGCTTGACACACATGCTCTGCATACCTTATTGTCCTACATTCCTTATTCCACAGGTCACTTCTTAACCTATATAAGTAAGACATGCATGTACATACTTCCTCATTCTGGGTATCAACTAGGCTTAGGCCCCTTACTTTCTCTTTCCTCTGTAAAGTTCTTCTACTTGAGCCAGCACCTTTGGCACTCTCCCAAGTATCCCTTCCATTCCAAATTGGTGGCACACATGGAGAGTAGGGCACAATGCACAAGTGCGTTGAAGCCAAAGCTACTACCACTAGCCTGCAGGACTTGGATGCTCCCCATCCAACCCCTCGGCATTCCCAAAGCTTGACATTTGGGGGAAGTGAAAGTTCAGGAATGAAAAGCAACAGGACGAAGCTTACCATCTGGGGTGTGTTGAGAGAGTATAGCTGCTAAAGTATAATCTGACACATCTGTCTCCACAATCAAGGGCAAATCAGGAGTCCAATGAGTTAAGATGGGGGCAGATGTGAATGCCAGTTTTAGCTTATTAAACATCTCTACACTCCTCACTCCAGCTCCATGCCAGACCTTTGGTGAGTCAAGTAAGGGGAGTCATAATGGATGAATAATTGAAAATGAATCATCAATAGAAGTTTGAAAATCTGAGGAATCATTGGATGTCCTTGACTTTTTGCAGCTCGGGCCACTGAGTGATGCATTTGACTTTGTCTTCTACCATCATAAGACCATTGGGTGATAGGATATATCTGAGGTATTTGATGGATGTTTGGTAGAAGGAGCATTTGTCTTCTTGAGCATAAAGTTGTGTTTGTGTAATCATCGAAGAACTTTGCAAACATGTTCGATATGTGAGGATTTGTCATTGGAATAGATGAGGATGTCATCCAAATAGATGATGGTGCAATTGTCTAATAGATTACCAAAAATGTCATTCATGAAGTGCTGAAATGCAGCAGGGGCATTAGATAAACCAAACGGCATGACAAGCCACTCAAAGGATCCATAACAAGTCCTAAAGGCTGTCTTCCATTTGTCTCCTTTGGCAATTCGAACAAGATGATAGGCATGTCAGAGGTCGATATTGGTGTATATACAAGCTTTCTTGGGGGCATCTAAGAGGTTGGAAATAAGGGGAAGTGGATAATGGTCCTTCTTTGTAATTCTATTTAGACCATGAAAGTCTACACAGAGTTGCAGGGAGCCGTCCTTCTTGCATATTAATAGGACTGGGGTGTCATGTGATAAATGTGAGGGTCAAATGAAGCCTATGTTGAGGTGTTTGTTGATGAAATCTCATAGTGATTGGAGTTTGGATACTGAGAGGGAATAGATGGGACCAAAAGGGGGAAAAGTGCCATCCTTGAGGTTGATCTTGAGGTCGTAAGGTCTATGAGGTGCTAGTGTATTACCATGCTGTTTACTAAAGACATCAGCAAAGTCATGATAGAATTCTGGAACATGCTATTTAATACTATCCAGGTTGTCACAAGAATTAACCAAATACTGGTTTACCAGAGAATGCTGAAACATAGTAGAGCCTCAAGCATATTTGTCAAGATCTGTAAGGTCTGTTGGAAATTCATGGTAATCGATTTTTAGTATTTTCTTTATTTTTCTCATTTTCTATTACTGCCATTTACTTTTATTGTGTGCATGCATTCACTTGTCACATGTGTGACTATTGTCACATACAGGTGTTCTCATTTGTTATCACTCACGTGCATCATATATGATGCTCGGTGTATGAAAGCTTTTTCCCTGTATTTGTGTTTTCTCATGTATAATAGTGTAGCAATAATTGTAAGAATAAGAATCAGCTTTTATCCTTTCCACTCATGAGTCTGGCATTGTCCCACAATCCTTTCTTCTAAAATCATTTTAAAAATTATTTTTGAACATTTAAAGGTGATTTATTTTGTTTATTTACATTATTTTCACCATTACTATCACATATCTTTGATACACGCGTATTCTTATCATTTGTGTGTGACTTTTGTCACAATGCATCATAGGTAACATCATTGTTAGTATATTTTTTCCATTTATATGCTGTATAAGTAGTTTAGTTAGTCTTCTGTATAATTTCAGGTGGTTTCAGCCCCCTCATGACCACATTGATTGGCATGCGGGTTTATTTTGTAACATGACTTGAGTTTATATTGCATATTGTGTCCTGCATTTGATGGCCTTTGTGCCTGTTGATTTTCAGTCCAGTTATTGATTTATATCATCGATTTTATTTTCTAACAAGGTTGAGTTGAAAGGCTTGCGAACCTTCTAGTTTGCAGGCACAAACAAATGCTTCTGCATTAACTAGGGCTATTTGTGGCACCTCCAACTTCGGAGATGGTGATGGATTGCTTGGAAGTGAAGTGCTGGACTGTGAAGCAGTGGTTGAGGCCTGAGGGTTCAGAGTGGTGGTTGGTTATGTAGACTTGAAAGTTATACTGCTGTTAAATCCGCGTGTCGGCACTTAGCTAGAGGCTTCCGGAAGGGTTTCTGGAGGGTTCCAAATGGTTTCCGAGGGGGGGTTCATACTCCAGGGACAGAGGGACTAGAGGTTGTGGGTTTGGGATTGGAATTGGAAATGGGACGGAAAGACAGAAGTGCCGGGGGTCTAGGAACTGTTCATGGTATAGGGCAGTACGAGTGGTTTGAGGTCGCAGGGACTTGGCTTCAACTTATGTGTTGTGCCCTCCTCGATCGTCTGTCCCTAATTTTGGAAAGTCGGAAAGTTTACTGGAACTTAATCAGAAACTACGATGCAGAATTAAGTCGATATTTGTACTGGCAAATAGTCCAGTCGACTGGTGACTTATATACATGTATCTAGTCTTGTACTATCTTTTGCCGAGTAAAGACAAGGGGGGAAGAGAGTACAAGGGGCAATATAAAATAAAGAACAAGGGAGTGAGGTACACAATGATCCTACACGTCGTCTATCAAAGGAGCGGAACCTTGGCTTTGGAATCTTTGGAGGTTCAGAAACACAGAACTTCAGATTGATACATCGGAAATTTGGAAAGCTGTTATTCAGGCTTTGAGTGGTTGGAAAGGTCCCAGAAATGGTGTGGGTGGTTGTGGGGTTTAATGTGGGTTTATTTGGTGGCATGGGCCATAACAACTGCCCAATACCTAGTCAATTGATGGATTGTAGTAGGTGAGCCAGTTGAAGCCAAGTACTGCAGAGCAACTGCCATCTAATGATGTTACATAGAAAGTAACATTCTGAAGTTTGCCAGTCAGAAATCTGATGGGGATTGTAGTAGTCTGAGTAATGACAGAGTTAGTAGAACCATCAAATAATTTCAATGGAATAGGAGGAACTGAATTAGTAGGCAAAGAGTATTTTTGCACAACATGTGATTCAATAAAGCAGTCTGAAGGACCACAATCTAAGAGTGTAACAAGAGGAAACTTGGAAATAAGAGAGCAAGTCAAATTAACTATTAAAGAAGTTTTCAAAGTCTCAGAAGTAGAAGATACACGAGAAATAGGAGAAAGGACATTCAAGAAGAGCACATAAGAGAGGCTAATGTAATCCTAAGCTCATGCATTTCTGAGGTTGCAGCTTATTTTTTTGACTCCATCGCCATGTTGTCTTTGGCATTGGTGTCAGACGTGCTTGCCTTGGTTGGATGTGCTTTTATTGATTTTTATTGTTGTTCGTATTGTTAGAAGAAGTGGTCGACAATGATTGGGAATTGGATTTGGGGCAGTCTTTGACCATGTGACCGTTTGAAGCACACAAGAGACAGAGTCCCACATCGATTCACCTTTGATATTCTTTGGGAAATAGCTTCCTATCTTTTCTGAGCTTGGATGAAATGTCATTAGTGTTGTTGTTATTGTTAGAAGACTTATCATTGCCATTCTGCTTCCTCCCTTCTTACTCTTCTTATTGTTTGAGTTGTTAGAATTGGAGGAAGACTGGTTGTTGTTGTTAGGGATGGATTTGGATGAGGACTCATTTGGTCTTGCAGGCATTCCGAAGTTGTCATACTCCTTGCGTTCCCAGTATCTGCTGTTGATTTCAAGTAAAAACTGTCTGTCAGGATTCGGTAACTGTCAGGAGTCGGATACTGATGGACTTCGGTACTGCCAAGGGGTGTTGTCGAAAGGTTGGGCAGACTATGGCCAAGTCCTGCAGGCCAAGAGTAGTGGCATTGGCTTCAACATACTCATGCATTGCGCCCTACTTGCTGTGCGTGCCACTGTATTTGCAACAGACAGATACTCAGGG
>QLPG01004087.1:0-20086 GCA_003314385.1 Gomphus sp. MG54
TACTCTTGGCCTGCAGGACTTGGCCATAGTCCGCCCGACCTTTTCGACAACACCCTTCGACAGTACCAAAGTCCGTCAGAATCCGGCTCCTGACAGTGAGTAAGGGTTGCCTTGGAATTGACGTAGTTACTGATTGTTTATTTTGCAGTATGCTCGTCTTCAGATGAGGAATGACGAGGGTGACACAAACAGCGTCTTCTATCGAAAGGCGAGGTTGGGTGAACAGGATGACAGCACACCCTGGTCTCACGGTTTCATAGTCAGGAAACCCTGCAACCACTGCAAAAAGTGAGACAACACGTGTTTAAGGAAGTAGGACTTGAATCTGGACCTGGGTGCATGCATGTGGTATAGTGAGAGAGGTGTTGGGTGTAGTGTGAATGAGAGAGGTCGCGGTACGAGTAAGAGGAAGGGTAAGGGGAAAGTCAGGGAACGGAATCCCAAGGATGAAGGAAATCTGAGGTCAGAAAAGCAAATGAGGGAAGGTATGCCAGAAGAACATGGTGATGATGGTGCAGGCCCCTCGAAAAGGCTGAGGTTGGAACCCAGGGCACGTACTCTTCTTTTCCTTCCTGACCCTCATTCCCCACTGCCTCCTCCACTGCCCAACCCTCTTGAGGAGTCATCTCCTCCTCCCTCTGTGGCACAGACACCACAGATCACCATATCATCACCATCCCCAGCCCCTCCTATGCTGCCACCTCCTCCACCACCTCCTCCACCACCTCCTATGCCATCCCCTCCTCCTCCTCCCTCACCGCCTCCTGCGGCCATGCCCCCACCTCCCAGAGCCCTGCTTCCTGCACCTCCTGCACCCTCACCTGTCATCACATTGACTTCTGCCCTCCTATTGTTGCAAGCATCCATAGAAGAACTTCGCAAGGAGGTCATGGAGCACAAGTTCCAGCTGTCAGAGAGTTGAATGCCGAATGAGGAATTGCAAGGTGAGGTTAGGGATTTGCGTTTGCAACTGAGAGATCAGAGGTTGAAGAATAGGGAGATGGAATTTGAGCCACCAAGGGTACATGGCACTTGGGCCAACTGGTTGGGGCCTGAAAATCCAAGGAGTGCGTTTGATGACTTGGATGAAGATGGAAAAGTAGAATCAGGCTTGTAGAATAGGAAGTGACTTAATTGTATATTTTATATTTTTTTTTGACTTGAATGTGAATTGCGGGTTCGGAAATAGAGTTGAACTGGAATAAGGAATGATGAAGTGGAAACTGAGGATTGAACTTGAAAATGGAAGGAAGAAGCTGAATTGCGAGTTGAATGAGTGAATTGGAATTGAGGATTTTTTTTTTGAACTTGAAGACAGAGTGAACAGAACTGAAATGAATGCGAGAGTGATAATGAACGGAATGAGCGAGAGTGAACAGAAGAGAAATTGCGAGGTGCTTATGGAATGGGTAATGGTCCAGGTTTATCTGGATACGACTTGTGAAAGTCTTGAATGAGTTCTGAAGCATGGTTGAGTTCTGTTGCAAGGAGCCATGAAGTTTCTTCATCTGTGCCCTCATATCCTTCCCACCGCACTAAGTACAACAGCCTACACACCATACATCTATTATCAATTTTCGAGTCCAGGATCTCGGATATTTCGAATTCGGGTTCACCGTCGATTATGACTGGGGGCGGAGGTGGTTGAATGGGATTAGGAATGGGATTAGGAGTGGCTGGCTCAAGCATTGAAACGTGGAATACAGGATGTACTGCATTCATGTAGCCTGGGAGTTTCAGAGTAACAGAGTGAGTACCGGGATGTGCAATGATTTCAAATGGACCCAAAAACTTCTCAGCTAGCTTTTTCTCAGGATGGATAGTCCTGAGAAATTTGGCTTTGATAAACGCGAGACTGCCAATGGCAAAGTCTGGGGATGGTAGTCGTTTGGCATCAGCTGAGGATTGGTACATTTGTTGAGCATCGAGGATGTTGGTTCGAAGTTGCTGATGCAACTCGTCCAGGTCGACTATGAAGTCTTGTGCTCATGATGAAGCAAGGTTGCGTTTAGGATGAATGGCAAGATTGGGATGGTAGCCTTTGTTGGCAAAGAAAGGCGAGATTCCAGTGGTGCCACTGGGGGTGTTGTTATAGGCGAACTCTGCCAGTTGTCTTGTTGATAGTTGCAATAGATGCGGAGGTACTGTTCTAATGTCTGATTAGTATGCTCAGTCTGGCCATTGCCTTCTGGGTGATAGCCTGAGGTGAAATGCAACTTCATGTCAAGGGCCTTCCTGAGAGAATGCCAGAAGTGGGACATGAATTCCAAGCCTCTATCTGAAGTGACGTGAGATGGAATGCTGTATTTGGAGAATACATGAAGTACGAAGAGTTCTGCGAGCTGAGAGGAAGTGATGGTGACGGAAGATAGACTGTTTGGTGAAGCGGTTGACTATGATTAGGATGGCCGTGAATCCCAAGGACGCAAGGAGCTGCTCAATGAAGTCCATGGATATCGAGTTCCAGGGTTTGTCTGGCACTGGAAGCTGTTTGAGTAATCCATATGGCTTGTGACATTGTGATTTATTCCACATACATGTTGTGCAGGACTTGCAGTGGTCTTTAACGAATGAGCACATGCCAGGCCAATTGTAGTCGTGTCTGATGAGGTCTATGGTTTTGTTAATTCTGAAGTGTCCAGAAAGAATGTGATCATACTTATGTTGTAACACGCGTAAGCGTAAGTCTTCTCGGGAACGTAGATTCGATTGTCAAATAGCAACAGACCGTTGGAATTAGTCTGCCACTTCGGGTCATCATTATTCGCGAGGTGTTTCTGGGCTAAGGGTCGGAGGGAAGATGGAGTCTGATGTCATTCAGGATACACTCGGTGTCCATAAGAGTCGAGGCCCTCAGTACTGGTTCAACGAGGCTTGTGGCTCAAAGGGATGTGGTCAACTGATGTTGAGAGAAGATGGGTCGAAGGTTCTAGGGATTAATGGTGGCATAGTCGCTCATCCCCTCCTTAAGGTAGACGTCCTACCGTCTCGTGAGTGAATCAGGCTTAGTGTCCAAATGACCTGGTCTGAAACGGATGACAAGATTAAACTGAGAGAGGTATTCCGACCACCTAGCTTGACATCTTGGTCATACAAAAGTACTCCAAGTTCTTATGATCCATGATGACATTGACAGGGTCATAGGAACCTTCTAAGTAATGACACCACTTTTGAAAATCTTCAAAAATTGCGAGCAGTTCTTTGTCATGAACATCGTAATTGAGTTCTAGAGAGGTGAAAGTTCGGGAATGAAATGTGACAGGATGAAGCTCGCCGTCTGGGGAGTGTTGGGAGAGTATAGCTGCTAAAGCGTAATCTGACGCATCTGTCTCCACAATCAAGGGCAAATCAGGACTCCAATGAGTTAAAATGGGGGCAGACATGAATGCCAGTTTCAGCTTATTAAACACATCTCTACACTCCTCACTCCAGTTCCAAGCCAGACCTTTGTGAGTGAGTCAAGTAAGAGGAGTCATAATAGAGGAATAGTTGAAAATGAATCTCTGATAGAAGTTCACAAATCCAAGGAATGATTGGACGTCTTTGACTTTACGCGACTTGGGCCATTGAGTAATGCATTTGACTTTGTCTTCTGCCATCATAAGACCCTCAGGTGAGAGGATATATCCGAGGTATTCGACAGATGTTTGGTGGAAGGAACATTTGTCTTCTCGAGCGTACAAGTTGTGTTTCCATAATTGTCGTAGAACTTCGCGAACATGTTCAATATGCAAGGATTCGTCATTAGAATAGATGAGGATGTCATCCAAATAGACTATGGTGCAGTTGTCTAAAAGGTCGCCAAAAATGACATTCATGAAGCGCTGAAATGCAGCAGGGGCATTAGAAAGTCCAAAAGGCATGACAAGCCACTCAAAGGATCCATAACGTGTCCTAAAGGCTGTCTTCCATTTGTCCCCTTCTGCAATTTGAATGAGGTGATAGGTGTGTCTGAGGTCGATTTTAGTGTATATACAAGCTTTCTTAGGGGCATCTAAGAGGTTGGAAATAAGGGGAAGTAGATAACGGTCCTTCTTTGTGATTTTATTTAGACCGCAAAAGTTTACACAGAGCTGCAGAGAGCCATCCTTCTTGCATACAAACAATACTGGTGTGCCGTGTGATGAATGTGAGGGTCAAATGAAGCCCATGTTGAGGTGTTCATTGATGAAGTCTCATAGTGATTGGAGTTTGGATACTGAGAGGGAGTAAATGGGACCAAGAGGGGGTAAAGTGCCGTCCTCAAGGTTGATCTTGAGATCGTAGGGTCTATGGGAAGCTAAAGAATTACCGTGCTGTTTACTAAAGACATCAGCAAAGTCATGATAGAATTCTGGAACATGCTGTTTAATGCTATCCAGGTTGTCTGAAGAGTCAACTGTAGTGGAGCCTCGAGCATATTTGTCAAGATCCACAAGGTTGAGTTGAAAGGCCTGCAAACCTTCTAGTTTGTAGGCACAAACAAATGCTTCTGCATTAACTAGGGCTATCCATGGAGCCTCCAACTTTGGAGATGGCGACGGATTGCTAGGAAGCGGGGTGCTGGACTGTGAAGCAGCGGTTGAGGCCTGAGGTGCTGGAATGGTGGTCAGTTTCATAGACTTAAAGGTTATACTGCCCAATACCCAGTCAATCGATGGATTGTAGTAGGTGAGCCAGTTGAAGACAAGTACTGCAGAGCAACTGCCATCCAACGTAGTCACATAGAAGGTGACATTCTGAAGTTTGCCGGTTGGAAATCGGATCAGAATTGTTATAGTCTGAGTAATGACAGAGTTAGTAGAACCATCAAATAATTTCAACGGAATAGCAGGAACTGAATTAGTAGGCAAAGAATACTTCTGCACAATTCATGATTCAATAAAGCAGTCTGAAGAACCACAGTCTAAGAATGTAACAAGAGGAAGTTTGGAAATAAGAGAACAAGACAGATTAAGTATAAGCGAAGTTTTTGAAGTTTCAGAAGTAGAAGATACGCGAGAAATAGGAGAATTAGAAGAAAGGGTGTTCAAGAACAGCACATGAGAGAGGCTAATGCAATCCTCAGCTCGTGCATTTCCAAGGTTGCAGCTCATTTTTTTGACTCTGTTGCCATGTTGTCCTCGGCATTAGTGTCGGAAGTGCTTGCCTTGGTCGCACATGCTTTTGTCTTTTTCTTATTGTTGGAGTTGTTGGATTTGTTGTTAGAAGAAGAGGTTGATGAGGATTGGGAATTGGATTTAGGGCAGTCCTTGACCATGTGACCTTTTAAGCACACAAGAGACTGAGTCCTGCATCGATTTGCCTTTGACATTCTTCAGAAAATAGCTTCCCATCTTTTCTGAGCTTGGATGCAATGTCGTTAGTGTTGTTGTTATTGTTGGAAGACTTATTGTTGCCATTCTTCTTCCCCCCCTTCTTACTCTTGTTGTTGTTCGAGTTGTTGGAGTTGGAAGAAGACTGATGATTGTTGTTGTTTTTGGAGTTGGATTTGGACGAGGACCCGTTCGGTTTTGAAGGATTTCCGAAGTTGTTGAACTCCTTGCATTCCCAATATCTGCTGTCGATTTCGAGTGAATATTGTCTGAGTTCAGCGAGAGTTTTGAAACGAGGGAAGTTAAGGAGGTGTCCTTGATACGTCTGGCCAACCCCTTGTATGCCGCATGTGTGAGGGTGGTGTTGTTCCACTGAGTGCGAGTGGAGGCTCTGGCAAAGTCGATGAAGTATCGTGCCACATGATGGTTGTCCTTCATAACTATCTTGCCAAGCTCAATTTCTGCTTGTGCAGCGCTGTTGAATGGGCCAAAGTTTGTCTCCAGCTCTTGACAAAAGTCCCTCCAGACCTTAAGCCAACTAGGCTCAGGCTGGATTTTGCCTAGAATCGTGGGTTCAAAGTACTGAAGCATAGGGCCTGTGAGGTACGAGATGGTGTATTGGACCTTTGATGCATCTGTCAAGAATGTAGATGGATGGTCTCGAAAGTTCAGCGTGCATTGTAAAAAGAATGTGCAAAGCTTAGCTTGGTCGGTACCATTGTAAACCTCGGGCTCGCGAACCTTGGCATGATGACCAGGGTTGGGATTAGATCTAGGGGGCTGTTAGGCTAATCAATCGACGAGTGCCTTGACAATTTGGTTTGAACTAGAAGAGGAATTAAGAGTTGGATTGGAATTAAGAGTTGGATTAGGATTAGAAACATGAGTGGGGTTTGGATTTGAAACTTGAACAGGGTTGGGATTTGGCTCATTGTCATCGTTATCATCGATTGGGTTTTCTTCATCATCGTCCTCAGGTTCAGGAGGAGCGTTCCCTCCTGACAGGCCAGCTTTGCGAATTGAAGGTTGTTCTGACAGCCGTCGAAGTGAGGAAATCTCCTGAAACTGACTTGGGACTTCTATGATGAAAGGTAAACTGCGAGTAGTAGAGTGGGTATTCATGATAGTCGTGATATGCGAAGATGAAGTGTGATCAAGTATGGTAGTCAGAAAATACTGTTATGATGTAGAGAAAGGACATAATCGTAATATTATTAATCTCCCAAAGGCGAGGTTCTGGATGGGGCTTGGCTTCAACATTATGCGTTACGCCCACTAGACCACACTGTCCCCAATTTCATAAAGCAAGACAGACAGAAAAGAACAGAGGAACCTTAGTTGAAATCAAGGTTGATTTTCTGACTGAAGACTGAACTATGAGTATAAGATCTTTTATACTACTTTCTTATCTACTAGGAGTCAAATAGATTCCTATAATAGAATGAGAAAGCCAAGGATCGTGAAAAGCGAGAACAGAAATACTATGCCCCAAATAATGATCTCCTCTGTGACATTGTGGAGTGACATGTCACTCCGATTGCCAACGGAGTTACCCTAAGGAACGTAATAGCAGATCGGACATAAAAGACTGAGCGGAATTGGGAATAGATGAAAATGGAATGGAATGTAAATGAAAGGATATTAAATGTAAATGAAGATGGAATGGAATAGTGAGCATATGGAGTGTGACATAAATGAGTGGAGTGAATTGACAGGAGCATGTGATGCCAAGATGGATACACAAGGTGCATATAGTCCATGGACTGAGGGTGTTATGTTGAATAGCAAGCGAGAGCGGAGTTGGGCTGAGTGGGCTGAAATGAATAGTCGGGCTTGCCGGCATACGGTTCCTGACACAGCCCACGGACTATATGCACCTCATGTATCCGTCTTGGCATCACATGCTCCTGTCAATTCACTCCACTCATTTACGTTACACTCCATATGCTCACTATTCCATTCCATCTTCATTTATGTTCAATATCCTTTCATTTACATTCCATTCCATTTTCATTTATTTGCAATTCCGCTCAGTCTCTTATATCCGATCTGCTATTGCGTTCCTTAGGGTAACTCCATTGGGAATCAGAGTGACACATCACTCCACAATGTCACGGAGGAGATCATTATTTGGGGCGTAGTATTTCTGTTCTTGCTTTTCACGATCCTCAGCTTTCTCATTCTATTATAGGAATCTAACCGACTCCTAGTAGTTTAAAAGATCTTGTACTCATAGCTCAGTCTTCAGTCAGATAATCAACCTTGATTTCGACTAAGGTTCCTCTGTTCATTTTATCTGTCTCCCTTTATGAAATTGGGGACCGTGTGGTCTAGTGGGCGCAATGCATAAACATTGAAGCCAAGCCCCATTCAGAACCTCGCCATTGCCTCGCCTTTGGGAGATTATTAATATTATGATTACATCCTTTTTCTATGATCGTAACACCACCACAGAAAAGGACCAGTGCATGCAGGCTTTTAGGTATTAATTACCTAGAGCAACTCTACACCATTCAGCCTAACTCCACCCTCACTCACCTATTCAATCATATGCTCTTCAGCCTTTGAATTCAATGCACCATGTGTATCTATCTTCGCATCACATGCAACTTTCAATATGCTCCACTCATTTACATCAATCCCCATATGCTGGCAAATTCATTTTCACTTTCATTTACATTTAATATTTTCCTATTATGTTCTGCTCCACTTTCCTTATTTGCAATTCTGTTCTATTCCTGATATCTGATCTGTTACTATATTCCTTATAGGGTAACTCCATTGGGAATCAGGGTGACACGTCATCCCTCAATGTTACAGAGGAGATCAAGATTATGTCAAGTACACATACTGAGTATCAGGTAACTCAGCAGTGCCAACCTAGTGATCAGTCTATTTCTACGTGCAAGTGACCAAGCCACATACAAGTCACTTGGTATGTTGGTCTTGGCTTGGCATATTTACTATCCATATTCCCCACTCCTACCCCTTATCCATTCTTCCCCCATTCATTATCCATTAATCCCCACCCCATTTATCCTTATTTCTCGGCCTGTTTCATCTTGGGACATTTCTTTATTGTTTTATCCTTGGCCATGACCCTATGTTATGGCCCATGCCGCCAAACAAACCCACATTAAACCCCACAACCACCTGCGCTGTTTCCAGGACCTTTCCAATCGCTCAAGACTGAATAACCAATTTCTAGATGTCTGATACATCATTCTGAGGTTCTGCGTTTCCAAACCTCCGAAGATTCCAAAGTCAAGGTTCTGCTCCTTTGATAGACGACGCGCAGGATCACCGCATACCTCACTCCCATGTTCTTCATTTCATATTGCCCCTTGTACTCTCTTCCCCCCCTTGTCTTTACTCGGTAAAAGATAGTACAAAGACTAGATACGTGTATATAAGCCACTAGTCGACTGGACTATTCGCCAGTACGAATATCAACTTAATTCTGCGTCGTAGTTTCTGATTAAGTTCCAGTAAACTTTCCGACTCTCCAAAATTAGGGACAGACGATCGAGGAGGGCGCAACACATAAGTTGAAGCCAAGTCCCTGCAACCTCGAACTACTCGTACCACCCTATACCGTGAACAGTCCCAAGACCCCCGGTGTTCCCAACTTCCGTCCACTCTGATTCCGATCCCGAGTCCGACCCTTAGTTCCCCCACCCCTGGAATATGAATCCCCCCTTCGGATACCATTCGGAACCCTCCAAAAGTCCTTCCAGAAGTCCCTAGCTAAGCGCCGACATGCAGATTTAACAGTATATTCGTACTCACACTCCTGATTGTCATTAAGCATGAGACCTATCACACGTTCACAAGCCATGCAGACAATCAATCACTCAGGTGTCTGCCCACCATGCATTCATCCCTCAAGAACTGCCTGTCCCCAGACCAAGTTTTCAGATGCCTCAGACCCCAGCTTATCCCCCGGAGCCTTCTTCCAACTCTGGATTCTCGGATGCAGATCAACACCTGCATTTGAATTTGACCAACCCGTTCCTCGTAAACCACCCCCCGGTGATTCAACAATCATCACCATTGGATATGCGGTCCAGTTCAGGACCATCCACAGCAGCACCGTCAGACTCATCGGCGCCCCCCTACGTACCACCACCCTTTGCACCTCCACCCGCGGCACCACCGCCCGTAGCACCACCACTTGTTGCACCACCCGCCATACCCCTGTTCACTGCACCACCCCCCGCCATCCAATCCCATGTCGCACCACCCGCCGCAGCACCGCCGCCTCCTGCACACCAGGGAGGGGCCCCCACCTTAGGACCCAACGTTGTGCCTGATCTCACTCAGGCCCTTGTTATGCTGGCAAGTAACTTAGCCAGCCCCAGAAGATCAGGCCCCTGCACTGCCAAGGTTCGAGACCTGGATACCTTTGATGAATCCGATTCAAGGAAACTACAAGCCTTTCTAGTACAATGTAGACTGAACTTCTGTGACCGCCCTGATGCCTTCGATACCGAGAGGGCCAAGGTGACCTATGTACTGTCATACCTGACCGGTACCACCCTGGACTGGTTCGAACCAGCCCTCTCTGCCCCCGACGAGCCAGACTGGCTCCATGACTATGAGGAGTTCATGAATGAGCTCAAAACAAACTTCAGCCCCCATGACCCAGAAGGAGAGGCTAAAGCAGACCTTGAGACCCTTCGCATGCACGATAATCAGCGCATCACAAAATATGTAGTCGAATTCAATTGACTAGCCACCCGCATCCACTGGGGTGATGCTGCACTCCATTGCCAGTTGTACAACGGACTCCCCAGCAGAATCAAGGACAAGATCTCTAGAGTAGGAAAGCCCCATTCCCTGCTCCAACTCTGTCTCCTGTCCCAATCCATTGACACCCACTACTGGGAGCGACGATCAGAAATTGCCAGAGAGCCCCCCTCTACCTGGAACTTCAAACACCCCTACGACAGAGGGAGGACCCCTGTGACCATGTATTCGGCCCCTAATATGGGCAATAAGACAGCCAATGTAGGCCAACCCGTGACCCCATCCAGTGGTAGCAGGATTACCACGGATCTTTCGTCCAAAATCGGAAAAGATGGAAAACTTACACCGCAAGAATGGCAATGCTACTTCGAACAAAACCTCTGCCTCTTCTGTGGCAGATTGGGCCAGGAAGCCAAGGAATGCCCGAGATCCACCACCACAGTCACCAAAGGACATGCAACCTCCATGATAGAAGAGGTTGAAGAAGAGTCTGAGACGTCGGATGCTTCGGAAACCGAGGAATAAGAAGTTAGGCCCCCGACTCCAGCACCAGTTGTTCACATTGAACACCAATTATGCCTACGGACGTAAAACGAAACAACGCATCCAACCTTTTCAGGAATATGACCCCCCATAACCAATCATCGAAAGATTTTGACCTCTCTGTGGAAATACTCTGACCCTCCAAACTCCAACCCTCCAAATCCGACCCCTTGAACCCCATCAGAATTTTAGTTGCAAGGACCACGCTCACCCACTACGATCCGTTGATCGATAGGGTATTGAGTACTACTCATTTAGATTATCCTAACTGATTCTTAGCAATCTGGAGCCAGCAGTCTTCACTCAGCACTCAAATCCGACCCTCCAAAAACTCCACTCAGGAAGAATCCTGATCACCGTGGAACCCCGTACCGTCCCTTAGACTAACGGTACCATGTAGATTCTCTAGAACTAGACCTTTTTAGACAATTAATATGAGCTAAACTAATCAACAATTTCAACCGAGACTCGAGTTGCAGGACATTCCCCAAATCCCGACGACACTACCTCCATCCAAAAGCGACAATCTGGTAGAATAAACGCTATGACCTCCACGGCCACCATGACCCCACTGTGAGGGGAACCCCCGATTATGAATTCTGACCAACGTTGACCCACCCATATTCCACACCCACCGACCGAGATCTGTTCGACCCACTCATGGCAGTACTGAATGCACCATGCACCAAACTATCATCCCTGTTGGTGAGTACCCTCCAGAAGCGTCGACTATAGCCCTTGGCTCCCCTTTCATCGTTTGTTCTCAGTGTCGAGGCCCTGGAGGAACTTCCCAGTCGGTACAGAGGGTGATGCCTGGTAGAGTGCGGAGCACCGTAGCAATGGTGCTTATATACAGTAGTCAGTGGGCGAAGGGTTCCCTAGAGTTTTCTCTTTGGATCCTCCTTCGCCAGGTAGGCTAGTCCCCATGTATTAGGTACCATACTAAACCTTTAGATCCCCCTTCGTCAGTGTGCCACCCTAGGGTAGAATGCCTGCTTAGGTTTCCCTTACAGTAGAAAACTCTCTCCTTCGAGCACCAGCTGCCTCTTCGTATGACTCCAAATTGAATTTCTTCGGAAATAGCGACAGCAGCAGCCCCTCCTCGTTCACTTACAAAAAACTTATTCTCCATGGACTTGCCGTCGGCCCAGGAGTTTTTGGACCGACTGGCCAGCATAGAACAGGAGTTACTAAGAGAAAGAAGAGAGAAGCAGGACCTAGAGACGAGGCTGAATGTGCTGCAGGCAACCACGACGAATCTAGTGGCAGGCCTCCAGACCCACGTTCGGCAGCCCGCAAAATGAATGGTAGAACCCGCCAAGCCCTCTGAGTTCGATGGTGACCCTTCGCACAGGCATGCATTCATGCAGTCTTGCACCTTGTACCTCAGCGTCTGTGCTGCTGATTTCCCTGATGAGCAGTCTCAGATCCTCTGGGCACTGTCCTTTATCAAGACGGAGAGAGCAGCAACCTTCTCCAGCCAAATGTTCGCACATGAAGCAAAAACAGGCAGGCCACTCTACACCAACTAGAAGGCCTTTGCAGAAGCCTTTTGGGAATACTTCTACCCTCCTGCACAAGGCCACTGAGGCAGCGAACCAATTAGAGTCGTGCCAGTACCACCAAGGCAAGCGTTCGGTCGACGAGTATATCAACCAATTCAAAGACCTGGTCGGAAAGGCCGAATACATGGATGGGCGGTCCATCGTCATGAAGTTCCAACGAGGCCTCGACCCCACTATCCAAAGTCACATCACGCTGATGCTAGACAGGAGACCAAAGGATGATGACATCTCGGCATGGTACACTGCAGTGCGAGTGGTAGCTCTCACATGTGCAGCAAACGAAGCCTTTCAGGGGCCTCAATTCCCATCACTACATGCCTTCGTGCCACAGCCTAGCTGAAGGCCCATCGAACCCCCGACTAAGCAAGCAATGCCCGCTCCCCCCAGAAAATTGTCGGCCCTTATTCCCCCAATGCCACCCCCTGGGCCCACCCCAATGGATGTCAACGCAACCAGGCAGTGGTACCCTCTGCCACTCACATGCCGACGATGTGGCAAGGCCGGCCACTTTGCCTGAGAATGCCCTCAGGCATATGATGTGCGTTTTATGACGGCAGAGGAGCGTGAAGAGATGCTAGAGTACTGGATGGTCTCCACGGACCTTCGAGATACTGATGAAGCCGGGGAGGTTGAAGATGTAGATTCAGGGGATTTTGCCTAAGGTAGCAAGTGAAGGATGTGCCCTTGCTGCCCTTGTTTAATTGCTTTGCTGCTCTGTCTATAGACTCTGATATGGAGAATACAACTCGGGATTCAGATGATGATGCCTAAGCCGTAAGCGATACAGACACTCCCGAACCAACTTCACCAAAACTACCATTCCCCCTTCCTAGGTTGAAACATTGGGAACGCAGTCTCCCAAAACATTATGTAGTGGCTTCCACCCCCTCGCCAAACTTGCTGAACCTCAAGGTAGAGATACAGACTACCGACACCGCCGAGGTTAAGGGAGTAACTGTCCTACTAGACAGTGGAGCTACAGGACTGTTCATAGACTAGAAGTTTGCGGTTGCCAAAAGATTGAACTTGCACCTGTTAACTCGACCCGCACCAGTGTACAACGTTGATGGTACCCTAAACGAGGGAGGAGCAATCCAACACATTGTCGATGTGATCTTATGCTATCAAGACTACTTGGAACAGGCCATGTTTGCTGTGACCAATCTGGGGGAAGCACAACATGATCCTTGGCTATCCCTGGCTCCACAATCATAACCCTAAAATCAACTGGCATATGCAAGAAGTCATGCTAAGCTGATGTTCTGCCCAATGCCACACCTGCCGGGTTAAGCTGGAGAAAGAATGCTGAGAGGAAATAGCAGTTTGGACTCTTCGAACTGGGCCCTTGCCAGGCATGATGACCGATGAGTCGGAAGACTGCGAAAGTATTGACGACAGTGTGCCCTTCCTCAAACCAGGTGATTGCCTTTTCACGACCGTGGCCCCCCTGGACATTCCGATCGCTACCATCATGGCCACCACAACTGCACAGCAATTTGCCAAACGGGTGCTCCGGAGCACCCCCCCCAAAGAGAAAGGGATGATCCTGCCCTATCTCCAAGACTTTAATGACCTCTTCGAGAAGGAGTCCTTTGATACTCTCCCCAAGCAGAGGATGTGGGACCATGCGATTGAACTGGATCCCGGAGCAAAGCTCTTGGCTTGTAAGGTGTACCCTCTCTCTCTGAGTGAACAGCGAGAGCTGGATGAGTTCTTCTGGGAGAACCTGCATATGGGATGCATCCACCCCTCGAAATCCCCCATGGAAACCCTCGTGTTCTTTATCAAGAAGAAGGATGGCTCCCTCCAACTGGTCCAGGACTATCAGGTACTCAATGCAATGATGGTGAAGAACCGGTACCCCCTTCCCATCATCTCAGAGCTCATCGCACAACTTCGAGGAGCCAAGTACTTCACCAAGTTGGATGTGCGATGGGGGTTCAATAATGTGTGGATTAAGGAGGGAGACGAGTGGAAGGCAGCGTTCCGCACGAACCAGGGACTGTTTGAGCCCCTTGTCATGTTCTTCAGCCTCACTAATAGCCCCATGACATTCCAGACCATGATGAACGACATCTTCCAAGACCTTGTAATGGAGGGACACATGTGTGTGTACCTGGATGACATCCTCATCTTCACCGAGGCTCTCAAAGAGCATCGACAAGTCATTAGGGAGGTCCTTGAACGACTAAGGGCCCACAAACTCTACCTTCGGCTGGAGAAGTGTGAGTTTGAATGGACCAGGATTGAGTACTTGGGCCTCATTATATCTCATGGCAAGGTGGAAATGGATCCCATCAAGGTGGAAGGGGTCACAGGTTGGCCGACTCCATCAAACCGAAAGGAGGTACAGGCCTTCCTGGGCTTCGTCAATTTCTATCAGAGGTTCATCGAGAGATTCTCGCACAACGCCAGGCTGTTATTCGAACTTGTAAAGAAGGATGCAAAGTGGAAGTGGGGGGACAAAGAACGGACAGCCTTCAAAGGGCTCAAGACGAAGTTCACAACAGCACCCATCCTTGGGTTCCCCGACGATACCCACCCTTACTGAGTGGAAGTGGACAGCTCTGACATAGCCACAGGGGCAGTCCTTTTGCAGCAGTCACACAAGGATGGCAAGTAGCACCCGATCGACTTTTACTCGAAAAGTCTCTCCCCAGTAGAGAGAAACTACGAGATCCACGATAAGGAGATGCTCGCTATCATCTGGGCCTTGGAGGAGTGGAGGCACTTCTTAGAGGGGGCCGAACACTGTATCGAGATCTGGACCAACCACAAGAACCTAGAGTACTTCCGATCCTCGAAGAATCTGAACCAGCAACAAGCCCACTGGTCCCTCTACCTCTCATGTTTCAACTTCAACCTGCAGCACAGACCAGGAGTAGCGATGGGGAAGTCCGACGCGCTTTTGCATCAGTCTGACCATGGATCGGGCACGGGTGACAACAGAGACCTAGTCTTGCTCCAACCAGAGCTGTTTGCGATACAGGCCCTAGAAGGGGAAGAGCAGGGGATCACCTGGGAACTGAAGAGGGTGCTAACCGGAAGGATGCTAGAAGACGAAGTGGTGGAGGTGGTGAGGAAACTGCAGGAAGCGGGAGGAAGGTCATTGGTTTTGGCCAAATGGGCGGAGGCCGACAGGTTGTTGACCTTCTGAGGCAAGGCGTACGTTCCAGATGTGGGAGGCCTCCGGCGATGGATCATAGCCTATCACCACGACTCCAAGGTGGTCAGACATCCCGGTCACTGGAAGACCCTCGAACTCGTCTCCCAAAACTACTGGTGGCCTCACATATCTCGATACATCGGCGAGTACACCAAGACATGTGACCTGTGCCTATGGATGAAGGTCCAGAGACAACGACCGGTCAGGGAACTCCACCCGCTCCCGATCCCCGAAGCACGGTAGGATACCATAAGTGTAGACTTTGTAGTGGAGCTCCCTGACACACATAGATACGACGCCGTGATGAATGTGGTAGACTCGGTATCAAAACAGGCGTACTTCATACCGACCCACATGACAGTGACGGCAGCCGGAGTAGCATGACTCTTCCTACACCATGTTTGGAAGCTGCACGGGTTGCTGAAGGTGGTGGTGTCTGACCGAGGAGTGCAGTTCGTCTGTGAGTTCACGTGGGAGCTCTACCACTTACTAGGCATTCGCTTGGCAGCCTCTATGGCTTACCACCTGCAGACGGATGGTCAGACCAAATGAGTGAACCAAGAACTGGAACAGTACCTCTGCCTCTTCATCAACGAGAGGCAGGACGACTGGGATGACACGAGTGAACCAAGAACTGGAACAGTACCTCTGCCTCTTCGTCAACGAGAGGCAGGACAACTGGGATGACCTCCTACCCCTAGCCGAGTTCCAGTACAGTAACCACGTTCACGCCTCGACCCATGAGTCCCCTTTCTTGCTAGACACGGGCAGACACCCATGGATGGGATTTGAACCACACCAACCCCCATCGCGCCTTGAGTCTGTAAATGAGTTCAAGGAGCGGATGGGAGGAGCACTTTCTGAAGCAAAGGCAGCCCTAGTAAAGGCAAAGGATGATATGGCAACTTATTACAACCGTAGGTGCCAGCTGACACTAACATTCGTCCCGGGTGACAAGGTGTACCTCGACGCTAGCGATATTTGCACTAATCAGCCATCCAAGAAACTAGCGCACAGGTGACTCGGCCCCTATCTCATGGAGGAACGAGTGGGGTCTCATACATACCAACTTCGTCTCCTGAAGGCCTTGAGCCATCTTCGCCTAGTCTTCCCTATTGTCAAACTCACCCTGGCCCTAGCAGTAGGGAATAGCATGGGTTCGGCCAACCCACATGGGTCACCGGGTCAGGTGCCCTTGGGTTTGGGTGCAGGTCAAGCCAAGGGCACCCATGACCTGGCCAAACCCAGCGCGTCAACCATGTATGCATGCATGCACACGCACACGACACCAAACCGGAGACTCGCTCCTGTCATACATGTGCGCATGCGACACACACGCTTATGCGCCGCACATGTATGACACACACACCCCAACACCAACGAGCTGTACGTGCATGCATATAACATGTTCGTGTCGGCGTGTATGCGTACAGTGCATTCGAGTCAGGTGTGTACGTGTACAGCACATTCAAGTCGGTGCGTACGTGTACTGCACGTTTGTGTTAGCACGTGCGCGTACAGCGCATTTGTGTCGGTGCAAATGTGACGTACAACACAAACGCGCCGCAGGCATGCGGGTGCAGCAGGCACCCGACACCCGTCGACCCGTGGGAAAAAACCCATGGGTTGATGGGTTTGGGTTTGCCATGGGTTGGGTACGGGTCACCCACATTTGACCCATGGGTGACCTGTGCCATTCCCTACCTAGCAGACCCCATCCTGGGTAGGCAACAGCCCCTTCCATTGTAGCCTATTCTTGTTGACGAAGAGGAACACTTCGAGGTTGAACAAGTACTTGACAGCCGGATGAGAGCAAATCAACTACAATTCCTTATCAAATGGAAGGGCTATGGCTACGAAGAGAATTAATGGGAGAACAAAGACAATGTCCGGGCCCCCGACCTTGTCGCTGACTTCTACCACCTGCACCCGGGTGCCCCACGCTGAATCCGCACCTTGGACATGTCTGCCTTCAGATCCCACATGCCAGTCCTGCCCATGGGGATCAATGTGCCCGGGATGCCGCATTCTAGAAGGGGGGTGATGTCAGGGGAACCCCCGATTATGAATTCCGACCAACATCGACCCATCCATATTCCACA
This sequence comes from Gomphus sp. MG54, assembly GCA_003314385.1. Classification (NCBI taxonomy): domain Eukaryota; kingdom Fungi; phylum Basidiomycota; class Agaricomycetes; order Gomphales; family Gomphaceae; genus Gomphus; species Gomphus sp. MG54. The sequence goes on from QLPG01004087.1 coordinate 17,420, forward strand.
CCCACCAACCGAGATCCGTTTGACCCACTCATGGCAGTACCGAACGCACCACATACAGAACCATCATCCCTGTTGGCAAGTACCCTCCAGAAGCATCGACTATAGCCCTTGGCTCCCCTTTCGTCGTTTGTTCTCAGTGTCAAGGCCCTGGCGGAACTTCCCAGTTGGTACAGAGGGTGATGTCCAGTAGAGCACGGAGCACCATAGCGATGGTGCTTATATACAGTAGTCAGTGGGCGAAGGGTTCCCTAGAGTTTTCTCTTTGGATCCTCCTTCGCCAGGTAGGCTAGTCCCCATGTATTAGGTACCATACTAAACCTTTGGATCCCCCTTTGCCAGTGTGCCACCCTAGGGTAGAACGCCTGCTTAGGTTGCCCTTACACCCACATCATCAGTCATCCCCATAAAAAAATGGCATACGCCTCATCTGGATCAGAGGGATCCAGTCCACAAAAGTGATTGATCCCTTGCTCCCTCCCCCTCCGATCCACCCCGTTTGGTTTCTCCCCCAATCTTTGGACTTCGCCCCTCAGATCTTTTCTGACATCCCGAGCAGCTTCCAACTTCCACGCCCCGTCCGCCCTCATCGAGAGAATCTCCTTCGCACACTTGGCCTTGAAGGCACGCACCTGTGCCGAGACCTCCGCTTCAATGTCCTGTTCGAATCTGGACATGGTTAGGGGCAGGAAGGAACTCAGGAAAGAAGAAAAGCCTCCTTATATATGCATCGGATGGGCGCTTTGGAAAAAACACCCATTACATCCCAATATGCCTAAAAATAGTCCCATGCTCTTCTCCGTTCAATCCACGGCAAGATTAAGCTTAGGACCTCAAGGGCTCGGTCCTAGTGGAGGGATACTGTTATGGCCCATGCTGCCAAACAAACCCACATTAAACCCCACAACCACCCATGCTGTTTCCGGGACCTTTCCGATCACTCAAGACTGAATAACTGATTTCCAGATGTCTGATACACCGTTCCGAGGTTCTACATTTCCGAACCTCTGAAGATTCCGAAGTCAAGGTTCCGCTCCTTTGATAGACAATGCGCAGGATCACCACATACCTCACTCCCTTGTTCTTCATTTCATATTGTCCCTTGTACTCTCTTCCCCCCCTTGTCTTTACTTGGTAAAAGATAGTACAAAGACTAGATACGTGTATATAAGTCACCAGTCGACTGGACTATTTGCCAGTAGGAATATCGACTTAATTCTGCATCGTAGTTTCCGATTAAGTTCTGGTAAACTTTCCGACTCTCCGAAATTAGGGACAGACGATCGAGGAGGGTGCAACACATAAGTTGAAGCCAAGTCCCTGCGACCTCGAACCACTCATACCACCCTATACCGTGAACAGTCCCAAGACCCCCGGCGTTCCCAACTTCCGTCCACTCCGATTCCAATCCCAAGTCCAACCCTTAGTTCTCCCACCCCTGGAATACGAATCCCCCCTTTGGATACCATTCGGAACCCTCCAAAAGTCCTTCTGGAAGTCCCTAGCTAAGTGCCGACATGCGGATTTAACACCCTATTGTTTTATATTCGGTCACTTCCTATTATCCTATTCTTGGCCACATTCCTATTATCTTAATTTCATTGTTCTATCCTCGTTTCCATTCCTTTGTTCTATTCCCGATCACAATGGACAATACTTCCACACAGTCTTCATACCTTATTGTTCTCCATTCCTTATGTCACCCTGGTTCCACATCTCGCTTCTTAACCTATATAAGTAGCAAATGTATGTAGATATTTCCTCATTCTGAGTATCGACTACACCTTCTTGCCTTCCCTCCTTCTGTCAGGGGATGACCCTCTTTAAACTCCGATCCAACTCCGAGGTTCCATTTCAAACTCCAATCAGCTCCGAGGCCTGATACAGGTCCAAAGCCCTACTTCAAACTCCGACCAACTCTGAGGCTAAGAGGCCCAGAAACCACCGAGTGGAGACAGAAAAGGTCTTAACACATGATGACTAGAACTCGGAGCAAATACCCAAGCCTCGGACTTAGTACCAGGAGATTGGCTCTACAAACTCCGATGTATTGATTTGTAAGCTAGCGCACAGACCACCCATATAAAGGGTATAAAAGGGGCTCACCAGCAGCGGGATCCTTAGCCTTTCCTCTTTGGATTCCCCTTGCTTAGGTGAGGACTCCACATGTATTTAGGTAGTAGATAATTAAATAACTTTGGATTCCTCCTGCTTAGCTCGCCTCCGAGATATACCTCGGGGCTGTAAGAGGGTTGCCCTTATAGCAGGAAAGTCTCTCCAATAAGGACCGGGAGCCATGCTACAACACAGTCATAGGTGGTTTCGGACTCAACTGAAGCGACTCGGAGAGTACCAACTCCTACACGTACCTGACACCGGACTCCCCCTCCTCTATAGTTATAGCCACAGGTACCCCCACTAGTCTCACCTTTGACATGAACGCCGAGGAATGATTGCAAAGGTTAGAGCAAGAGCTGGCGGAAAGCTGAACAGCAAATGCTGCAATAAACGAAGCCCTTAGGGCAATCATGGCTAAACTAAATGACCCAATGCACCAGGGGTTAAACTCCGAAAATCGAGAAGATGACCCAACTCCGAGTGCACGTTTTTCGGACACTCGGAGTACCGCGGCCTTACAAGGAAACTCCAGAGTCAGGCCCGCATCCCCAT
>QLPG01004088.1:0-14330 GCA_003314385.1 Gomphus sp. MG54
TGCCAAATCATCAAAATCACGTATGTCCCGTCCCGTTCACGAGAGTTGCTAAGTCAGTGCTGATCTTTTTGCAATAGTCTCTAACCCCTTTGCTCGCAAACCCCAAGATACAAAAAATAATCCCTTTGCACGTCCAGGCACGTCCAAGCCACCGAAACTAGCCACAAAGAGCAACAGCTTTTTTGACAAGGTGGATGAAGCAAATGAGGTGGCTACTCAGGCTAAGACGACCTGTGGGTGTGCTTCGTACGCAGGTGTCCGAGTCAATAGCTCACGCCATAATTGTTAACAGTAACGAAGCCTCCTAAGGATATCCGTCAAACCACTCTGTTTGGTCTTCCGCCAGGTCCAGGGCCGGAAAGAAAAGGTAGATCATCTAAAGCCTCGAAAGGAGGTACGCAGCAGAGGAGTCAGACGGAAAATCAGACAGAAACCCAGACAGAAATGCAAACAGAACCGCAAACTGAAACGCAGGAAACACTAAATTCTTTCTCAATAAACGGTACGCTGAAAACACTAATCACAGCAGGATCATTACTCATCCAGTTGAATTAGAAGCTAACGATGACTTCGTTGACCCGTCGGCGGTAAATGTTGCTCAAGGGGTTCAGAATTCCCCTGACCACCTAGATGCCGAAGAGGTAACGAAACTATGTTATTCCACAATTGCCAATAATTTATTCCTATTTCTCTCTTAAGACTTCGAACAGTCCCCCTGAAATAGAATGGCCACCTTCTCCACCCCCGGGTCAACAGAACGATTCCCTTCCTGAATTCACAATCAGTCAGGAGTCGTAATTGATTTTCTGATTTGCCATTGTAATTGTAAACTTGTAGTTTGTATCCGATCTACCCCGTTAGATTTTAGCTAGCCTACAACGCTATTGCTATTTTAGAAATACTACATGGTTCCTCAGATATTGCCTCTCAAGCTATCCAATAACTTCTAGGATCTCGTCAGAATCTTCGCTGCCTTCTTCGTCCTCACTACCCTCTTCCTTTGCTCGAGATTCCGCCGTCTCTCGTTTATTGCGAATTCCCTTTCGAGGCTTGTACGAGTCTTCATCCATGTGTATATCACCATCCTCGTCTTTAGCGTCTCCAAAGGAATCAGCAACATGAGGAGAGACGCCAGATGTGTAAGATTCTGCCAAAGTGCTAATAGTCGCAAGTGCCATGTCAAGAACGGCCTCCACTCGCCTTCTCAGCGATTCCTGAAGGCTCGATACCGTCTGCCGTGTTCCCCCCAAGTCAATTTCAGAGATAATATCCCGAGGATCTGGGCTCACTGACCAGCGTCAAGAGATCAACGCTTGCTTCGGTTCCGTCGACATTGATGACCAAACGTGGTGAATCGTGTTGAGAATCATGACCACCAGAGTCGGGCATGGGGTCCATGCGTAGCTCCACCTCTCCGAAATGCGATTCGAGAAACATGGATAAACGCTGCATGCGGGACGAGGACAATTCTTCGTCGGTTACCAACGCATGCGGATGGGGGTGCGAGTGAGGTTTAGTGGTCACTGGAAAAAAAGTGTGAGGAAGGAAAGGGGGGGAGCGTCAGCTAGCTTTGAAAAAAAAAAAAAGAAGGCGTGTTTACACTTGATAGATGCAGGACTACGTTCAATTCCAAAAATCAAAGCGATCGAAGAATCAGCTATCATGTCGTTGCTAGCGCTAGATTCCCATTCTAGCGTGAGTTCATGCGGACCGGTGTGTTTCACGTCGATGGCGTTCATGATCTTTCTGAAGGGTCAGCAGTGCAGAATATGCCAAACGGTGAGAGGGAAAAATAAATAAAACACCGACCCGCATCGTAGGAGTGTTTTCCTTGTCTACGCCAACTTCGACAGAGCCGAACATGCCCTCTAAATGCCACTGGACGAGATGCCATCCTACGCCGATGGTAACCTTCTGGCGCTGCGTAACAACACAGGTAGAAAGCCCGGTGAAGTCCCGAAGATCTCCGGGGTCGAGTAGTGTATAAGAGTAGTCCTTTGATATCAGTAATCCCGATAACACCGAGTCAGAGGTCGGGGGGTTCGCAGCCAACTGGCCTATAGCCTAGTAGAGGGGATACCATATCGCAAAACGTAGGCATAAGAATGTGAATAAACGCACCTTGGCAACACGTTCCCCACGGAAATTTAGATTTAATGTTTCCAAGTTCCGCGGCGTATGGATCTTGACGTCTTCGTCTCTATCCTTATACCTTGATTGGAGCGCACCTTTAAGTCGTCCCATTGCAGTCTGCTCGCCGTGCACAAGAACCTGAAATAGGTCAATTCAAAGATGCTGGAGATGTATACGAAAAAGAGACGCACCACATGTTGCGCCTTGACTAGTTCTATGAATTCAGAATTTTGTGAATAGTCCACGTGTGCTGAGAAGGAAATATAGTCCACCGATAAGCGACGTGGAATAGTTGAGCCTTTTAAAGAAGGAATTTCTTCCGGTTCATTCAAGATGTCCTAGCAGTGGGGATAAGTAATGGGCATTGCTTGAACGGATCTGAAGACAGCCACAGGGCTCATGATGTATCAGGGAAAACACAATCAATTTTCATTTCCCGTGTTGGATGTACATGAACAGGACGCAGAGTTTCCAAAGCTGAGCTTTTGAGACTCACCCTCGCTAAGGTTCCCTCAACCGAGTAACCAGTGACGATGAGTCCGTTCCGGTTATCTGGAGCCCACAGCTCCAGGAGCTCCCTGCTCATCCCACTTTGCAGCATCCCAGGACTTGCTAGCAAGACACAGGGGGGGCCATCTGCAATTTTACGTTCCCAGCCTCGAGTTTGGGGAAGATGGGAGATATGTCTAATAAGGAAGCTCAGGAGATAGTGTGGGAGGATGCGATGCTAGGAGTGTGCTTTACTTGAAAACAAAAGGATTATCACGTCTCGCAAATCGGGCACGAATACTTGCGTTCATGGTGTGAATGTAAGTTTGATAGACGGCCATACACTTCTTGGCCAAGCTAGATGCATAATAAACAGGGACATTGTGCAGGTCGGAATGGTTTTTCCAGTAGTCGTCCAGAATGAGAAGCAGTTCCTGGGCCCGGCCGATGGCGAACACAGGGAGCAGGACGTGACCTCCTCGCCGGATGATTTGATGTACGAGACTTGTGAAGCGTTGTTCCTTATCTTCGCGGTTCTCGAGGCTCTGAACACCATACGTGCTTTCGACTATTAAGACATCTGGTCGTAACGGTGGCACTTCAGCTTTCACGAGATGCCGATCCTCCTCGCGCGAATAGTCCCCAGTGTATAGAATCTTGAGGCCGGCTATGTCAATCATATACATACACGCACCCACCACATGACCAGCATGGTAAGGAGTAAAAGAAAGGCCAGGAGACGGCGAAATAAGCTGATGTGTCGAAATAGGGATGATATTTGGCAGGGATAAGGATAACTCCAAGGGTGAGAACAGAGCGTCAGCAGAGGCCGAGCTGAGGATTAACAGAAATTAGTTTTTGGAGACCAGATTAACAGCCGTCGTAACGAACCTCATGCGAACAAAGTCCTGCATTATAAACTTATATACGGCTTTAGTAGGATGTGTCATGTAGACCTTTCCCTTGCCATCCTTGAAATTCGTCTGCACGAGGTTGAAGATTACTTCGGCTACAGCAGCAGAAGTAACTTGCCTTTTCCATAATATAGGTGAGGGAGGCGGCATGGTCAATGTGGAAACTGTTGTCACATCTGAGTGTCATATAAAGAAATAACGTAGGTTATCATACTGTGTGACCAAAATTGCGTCCACGGTACTCCAATCTAGCTCGTCGACGAATGGCAGGGAGGCCATGCCACTATGCGCTGGGTGGACACCTAGGAATAGAACGTTGGATTCACATACAGACCAAGTAAGTATTAACACGCTTACCGGCATCGCAAACTACCGTTTTTCCTCGGTATTTGAGTACACAACATGACCTCCCAACTTCTTGTCCAGCCCCCAAGAGTGTAACGCTTAAAGTGGGTGAGTCGGACATGGCTGGCAGCGGATCTGGGCTCCTGCCGAACCGGCAAAGCGGTCATTGTATTGCGCTCATCTCTACTACGGGTTTTTTAAGTTTCAAATATCGACCAGCAAGGTAATTTCTACAGAAGCATTTATAAACTCGAGTCCGACTTTCTTTCAAAAACATAAGTTATTTGGCCACCAGGAACGTTCCCCATATCCCAAGAGTCATTGTCCTCCAAGTGGTCCGAGTCCAAGAGGGTCGATGAATCCACTGCCGCTAATAGCTTCTCCGCACGCGATTTGGGTGGGTCAAGCTCTGGTTCCGTGTCTCCACATTGCACCTGTTGTACCTCTTGGGTTGGGAGAAGTCTCCGAAGGATGTCGTCATGAATCTTCCCTCTAGCTGAAGGAAGCATACAATTAACATGTGTCCATTCACCAAGTGATGCGAGTGCGGCTTTCTTCTTATACTAAGGCAAGAGGCGTTAGTTGGTTTCCACGATGAGGATGGAAACTCACCACTTCGTTTTTGTTTGCTGGCTTTACTTGAGAGGCAGCTACCCACCCAGTCTCAACTTCTGAACCCGAGTCCGAGTCGGGTGCGTCCATACAAGTGTCATGTGCATTAGCTGCAGAACATCGACAACCCAGTAGATCATGGGTATGACATGGCGTTCCTGGATAGATGGTGAATAAGTCACGGAGCTAGGATGCCTCATCAGTTGACATCTATGCTCGGAGCCATGAAACTGACTTCTTGTGGTGAGAACGAATCGGATTTTGATTTCCCATCGTTTGTTTGGTTGGCCATAAGAGCTACAGCAAAGGCGAAGTATCTTATAGAATGATCTAATACACTAATATGACGACTTACAGTCACTCAAACCCATCTTTGTTATTTGTCGCTGATAAATTTTCTCTATTGGCGGCGAAGGACTTAGCTGCTGTGAAGTCACGAAAGATCAGTTAATCACCATCAATGGTTCCCGTCGTCAGCAATCTGTAAATGTAAACCGGTCGTTTTTGCCCATCTCTAAAGGAAAGGTTAAGATCGGCTAAGCATTATACAGAATATTCGACTCACCTGTGAATACGAGCCATAGCTTGCAGATCATGACTGTTCCCCTCAAGTTAAGGCACTGAGCTGACAATAATCTCATCCTCATACCTGGGATTCCAGTCACTGTCATAGGAGTAAGAGACATATTCTTGACTTAAAATATATTTAGGATTTCTTACCTGTCAACAAGAACAAGACGGGATGCGCCAATAAGGTTAAGACCAACGCCGCCAGCCTTAGCACTGAGCAAAAATATGACTATTCTCCTTCCAAAGATTAGATTATATACCCGCGAATATGACACAATAATCATACAGCATTGACTCTGGGAGCTCTTGTTGAATCCATCGACATACTCTTGTCTCTTACTTGCTTGGGTACGCCTGATTATAAAGTAAGAAACGTAAGATAATTGTACATATCCACGCACCCATCAAGTCGATTATACGTGTACTTTTTCTTTTCACAGAATGCCTGGATCATGTCTAGAGTGCTCGTGTAGTGTGAGACAATGATGCATTTTTCATCGGTGTCCTGATAGGGGAATCAATGAGATAGATAGGAAAAGAAGATTGTCCAGGAGCGAACCTTGCGAATCCCTCTCAAGATATTGGCTAACGCAACCAGTTTGCCTGTGGGAGTCGTTGGTGGTTAATCCACTCGTCGTAAAAAAAAAGAATAAGTACAGTGTACTGACCACTTAGGGATACATCATTGTGATTTGCTCCTGGAGGCAGCAGTTTCATAGCTTCTCGTATCGTTTCACTCCCACGAACGCTGTCATCCTCAGCCACGTCCTTTTCGTCATCTTTGAGTTGAAGTAAAATAGGACTATTTGAGATCTTGGTGAGGTTGTTAATCAGTGCTAGGGTGCGAGCTGTGGATCCACGAATCAAAGAGTTGAGGGAGTCTTGCTGCAAAATTCTTGCGAATATAGACAGTTGCAATGCACTTGGTTTCACAAACACGACGTATTCAACTGCATGTAACCGCTCAGAAACGCAACAAACAATAGATCAAGTGACAAACATTTTGGAGGAAGATAGTTGGCCAATATGCTTGCATCCCGCCTTAACACGAAGCTTTTGGTGGTATGAAGAAGCTGGATCTTGATAAGCTATTGACCATTCATCAAAATGTCATCTTCTAACCTGCGCAGAACGTGCATTCCCTAGCTCAAGCTCCTTACTGGAGCACCCCGGCGTGCGACTTTTGAGGATGGGTGCCTCATACAGTCGCTTAAAGGTTGCGTAACTATCTAGAAATGGACTCCTTAACAAGATGTCAATTCAACATTTGGAACAACACACCCAGCAGCCCAGGGTTGCAGAAGTCGGCCTGTTGCAGAAAATGAGGGATCTAGATCTGCTGCCCAAGTTGAGTACCCACCATGGCGTGCAATTCTTCCAGGTTGTTTTGGATTGGAGTGCCTGACAGAATGATTCTGCGAGGGGATTTTAATACGTCAAACATTTGATTAACCTTGCTTTGAGCTGATTTCAGGCGGTGTCCTGAGTGAAGGGAAGGAATTCAGATTATACAACTCCAACAGACAGGTGGTCTCCACCTTCATCACATATTATCAACCCAATTGGAGGGCTTGTATGATACATTAGAAGGAATCCAGTACGCAAGGGGGTGCAGTGACTTGCTTACTTGCAGTAAGCCAAATCGCCGCTAAGACAAGCATAAGAGATGGACAGTGTAATGAGCTGTTAATCAGTGTGACTCACATCACACCCTTCAAGCGTTCATAGCCAATGATAAGTACTTGATGAATTTTTCTACCGAAACGTCAAGGTAAGAATGCAGCCGACGAAGATTTGATCGCCTTACGAGTTCACAAATTGTTTGATCACTGTTTTATCCTTGTCACCGACAAAAATACCTATACGACCTCTTCCTATCCATTTGTAAAACTCATTTTTCCAGTTCTAGCAGACCAAAATATTAGAGATTATATGAATACCTGGAAAGAAACATAGTCATACATTCACGAGAGAAACAGGACAAGCAATGAGGCATTTTCCAACGACAGGATTTCCTGCATATGGATTCTGCTCTGTAATTTTTTTTGAGAAATCGAAGAGTTCAGAAAAGAACATGTTAACCGACTCAGTAACGTCCACACCAAAGCAATCGTCTGCAATGTCTTTCCCATTCCCCTGACAAATGACAATGTAAGTGGCCCTGAAGCCTCATGATTTGTGTAACTAACATCTCATCGGCGAGAATGCAACCTTGACCCTGATATAAGAGCATCAGACTCCCGACAAAACATAAAGACTAAGCAGGTGAGATACCTCATGTTTTCGCATGCCCATGACACATTCGTACAAAAACTTGACTCCTGAAGGTATAACGTCATTGAACAAGCGTGGAACCAGAGGTCAGGGGACAAACCATCTATTTGGTGGGGTCGAAGAAACCGTGAAAGGATGGGATCAATGACAACACGAATAACAGGAAGGTTCCTTGTAACTTATCAAACAAAGGAATTTAGGAAGTGACAACTACTGACTTCTTGTTATACTGGGCTTCGTGAGCCTTGCTTGGCGCTTTCATTACTACAGCGCCTTCAGCTTCGGGGTCATGACTACCTACCTAGGTCAAGATTGACTTAACTGGGAGAATAATTTGACTCACCGCGGTCCCTTTGTTTGAGCTTTCTGGGGATGGGCATAGAAGGACGTCGGTGCCGAAAATTTCCTGACAGGAGGAGGGACAAAAGCGGGGGTAAGAGGTTCTACCTCTATCGCAAGGTCTGCTGAATTTTCTCCAGAGACACGTTCCATATGATTGGGAATCGCAGACGCTGAAATGGAATTATCCAGTCGAACCTAGGTACACTGAGCCAGACTGAGTAGAAGCTCCTAGTGTAAGACTCACCTCTTTGCCTGAGAGATGGAATTCTTGGCCGGAATATGGCTCCCCTTCTTTCCATCCTCCAGAACTGATTCTGCCAAAGTCAGCCATGGTTAGGACCAGATTACCGAGCTGAAGAGACAGCATACATCTTGCCACTTTCCGATAGTAGTGTGACTATTGAGTTCTTCACCGTTACATAACCATCATCTTCCCAAGATCTGTTCTTTTTAGCAGTTGTCGCAGGCTTCCTCCTAAGTTAGTGGATGTGAACGACACAAAAATGTATGCGATCCAAATTTGATATACCAGTTTGCTGTCCAATACGATGTACCGCCTTCCTGTTTTAGCGTCGGGTTCTCTCTGTTTTCTTGATTATTCAACGTGGCCATCAAACTAACGGGCTGGAGAGGAATTGGTTTGCGAGACAAGGATGACGCAGAGGCCATCCTAGGCTTCACGGGTGCGAATGGCCTTGCTAAGCGTGGGGGCAGGCCACCTTTGATTGACGTATTTGAAACGCTCGAAGCATTTTTTCCAAAACAAGCACCAGAGTGAAAATCTTCTGCTGAAATGGGAAAATCCACTTCCAACTCCTTCTCGCCCATCCGAAAAGAATCCCCTTCTTTGAGCAAAATTTGAGGGATTGTGGAGTTGGTGAGACTTCAGGAATAAGAGTGTTATCGTCACCCACAACCAGAGCGTATTATGTACTTACATGTTTCCTTCGGTGTCAAAAAGGACGCATCGCGACCCACCTGGACCAGAAGTCGTAGCTACAACGGCATCGCCATCCCAGGTTTTGTGCTTCTTGGTCTGAGGAGCTCTCCTAATAGAATCAAACTATGGTTTGCAAAGATAAAGTTCAGGTTTCCGTCCCTACCATTGCACGTTCCAGTAAGTTGTCCTCCCAGTCTGGCCTACTCCAGGATGTAAATCTTCTCCTTGATTACCAGCATGTCGTTTAATGGGGGACGGGTTGGTATCATCCCCGTCAGATTTACGCTTTTTCTGTATTACTGATGGTTTTGGCGTAAGAAAAGGCATGATGAAGAACGATGACGCCAACGCCTTGACAAGTTGACCGGAAGACGCGTCTTGTCACGCAATGTCACCCTGTAAACATCACTAAGTTCCGACTAATCGGCGTTCCCAGTCTATCTGAGCCCATCTTCAGAGTAAACGGAAATCTGCCTACAACCCCACGAATCCATAAGACAGATCACGCTTAGAGCTCCTCCATACTGTTGAAGTTGGGCGAGGAGCTATCAGTCAGGCAACCGGCTGCCTATATCAATGAGGCCAGAAATCTCCAAGATATTTATTGGTTCGACCAATGAGAATTAAAGGTTTTTTTAGTGCATTTGGTACATATTAACGTATAGTATGGATTTCGTTTGAGAAATTTTCACTGTTTTGGAATGCTTACAAGAGCTGGTAAGAAGATGCATGAATCAATCGGACATCAGTCAATTGCATATGTATGTTCGAGGGAACGATTCATAAACCCATAGAATTGAATTGCATGACATGAGCAGTCCTTAATCGAAAGAAATATGACTGATTGGAATATTCAAACATGTCCATATGCCACTCTGCCATCCAAAACAGTTGCAAGAACCTTTGTAGTAATAATTTCTGGAGCGGGAATGGTGAGAATGTCCTTCGAAAGCACTACATAATCAGCTCGCTTTCCTGGTGTGAGGGAGCCCAAAATGGACTCCGTGAACGAGGCAAACGCGGGCTCGAGGGTTATACCTAGGCACAAAATGCTTAATCCATGCTCCATAGCCAATTTGGGTGAATTACCTTTGAGAGCTTCCTGCCGTGTGAGGCTCTGCTCGGGAAACCTGTTACACACATAAGCACGTTATCTTGATAAATCTCCGACCTCACGTACCAGCCAGAGGGTCCGTGTGGAGACCTTCCGTCAATTGAAAGTCTCGTGATAGCAGCATAAAAAGTCGCCAAAGGGTTGATATCTGCAACGGGAAAGTCGGTTCCAAGAGTAAGCGTAACACCATTATCGATCAATGATCGGAATGGATAGGTCCATTTGATACGTTCAGGTCCCTACTGAGGGTTAGAATAATATATATGTAATCAACGACACATTGCCGACCAAACGCTGTTCTGAAAACCACATATCATCGATTCTGAAAAACCTCTAAGCTGAGAGAGCGGATATCATATGCTAAAGTGAGATGCTTACACATGACTAGGTTGAACACTTGCGATAACTGCAATGACCCTTGTCAACAGCGATCCGCAACGCATTTCACGCAGCCATACCTCCGAGTGACCCAAAACGAGCAAGATCCGATGGGGCAACGATCTGAGCGTGCTCTATACGTGGGCGTAGAGCAGTCACATTGACTTCTTTGAGAACATCTTCCATTAGATCCAGAAACATTCCATTGGCACGGTCTCCTATGCAATGCGTGTTCTTGGATGTATGTGTTTCACTGGTGAGGTTCTAAATACAGTTCATAAGAGCGAACTCCTCACCACTTGCCAACCATCACGTAGAAACTTTGGTACAACTGTTGTGATAAGTTCTGGATCGGTTCTGAAGAACCCTCGGGTGTCTGGATTATCTGTGTACGGTTCATACAACTGCCAGAAATGTGGGCATGTGTTTATATGCCGAAAGAATCAGCTTACCGCAGCCCCTCCGGATCGAAGAGCACCTGGTGGAATTAGAAACAGTTACTTCGAGCGATGTAGAACGTACCGTCAGTGAAGATCTTGACGCTACGCACCGTTAATCGCTGATCCGCATAACCGATAATTTTTGAGGTCGTGTTACCCCAGTAAGGGGCGGATGTATTAAAGAATCTCATGACATATATGCGCAACTTTGTAACACGTGTGATTAGCATGACATTGAGTCATTAATATATTACTCACAGGAAGTTCATTCTGATCCCCTAACCTGCAGAACGAAAGAGGATGTCAAGATGATATCATTGATACAAATACAAAAATAACCTTTGAAGAAGAGATATAGGTAAGTTTGACAGACCGGCGTCATGCACAGATGTGAGGCCATGAGAGAGTGCATCCTTTGCTGTTGCAGAGATATACTCCAACATCCGAGTATCTGACAATTGCGGTTTCTGGATCAAATCAATTGCCTTGTCAAGAAACGTTCCTTTCCATGAAAGTCAAGGCGATGAATGGCTGCACGGATATAGCGTTTACCTGTTGGTTGACCATCAGAGTCTCGGATTATAACACCACCCTCGACAACATCAGGGAAAGGGGAGGAGAGTGAAATGGCCTTGGAAGAACACCAAGCTGCGTGTCCGTCCTTGCTCAGAAGCACGATGGGACGATTTCGAACGATAGGGTCACTTTCAAGGTCTTTCTAAGGTCAAAAGAATCAGTCAGATTGCTACGGCCGAAAATAAGGCCTTATACCGAAGTGGGCCACCGTGAATCAGGCCAGCTGGTATGATCCCACCCACCGCCCTCAATCCAGGCATCACGGTCGTTTAGAATATCTGGTCGTGCCTTAATATAATCTCTAATTCGTTTTACGGCCACTACATTTCCGAAAAAATATGAACGTGAATAACCGATGCAATATATTGGATACATACATTGCGGGGAGCTGAGACCATCCAGGTTCAGCTGAAGATTCTTGCCATGTTCAAGTATATGACCATGGGAATCGATCAGGCCGGGCACCACAATTGAACCCCGCCTTGTGTATCGAATTGCAAGTTGTCCAATGCTGCGGGGGACATCCTTCAGTTGTGATTTGGCGCTCTCGCGCTCCCATGACTGCTTCACTTCATCTGTAATGAAGTGCAAAGATAAATGTACACAAGGGAAAGCTCTCAAGGAGAGACACCAACCCAAAGAGCCAATTGACAAGATGAATTTCCCGTGGATAAGGATGCATTCCGTTACATTCCGGAGTGGGTCGACGGTATATATTTTACCTTCAGGAGAGCAAAGAGCATACGACTCTGGGAGGGACCTTGGGGCGAATTTCTTGAAGACAACAAAAACGATAACGACTGTTAGAGAGGTAATTATTGCGCGAATTCTGCCACGGTCCAGAACTCTCTTCCTAAAAAACTCCGAGTCCGCCTTGGAGATAGCCTGTCCTACATGGGGAGTCTTCACATCGTTAGACGCTTCCATGGCAGGCATACGCCTCCGCAGGGAAGACATCACTGTGAATTTGGGGACGGGCTTGAATTCACCTCGAAATTGCTCACATTTATATAGAGTGAGATCCTCGGTCAAATGACACTGCTACACCACCAGGTCTCCCAGCGCTTCAGCTCAGGCCCCCGGACTAGCGCATAAGGCGCTTCTGACCTATTGATTGAAGCTCTCGTAATTCCTTCCTCTGCGTTTTCAACCGTGGTCTTCAGGATCCTTCATGTGGACAAACCTGCGTGTTATCTGAATAATACAATAACATAAAAGGTAATCAGTACTGGCGCTGAAACTCTCTCCCAAGAAAAGATAATTCGCATGCCCCTGGACCTAGATAAAGAAGTTGGAAGTTTGCCACATAATACATTATCTCAATTGCAAGTCGCAGCATGCTTTTAAATCCGCAATCCGATTGGAGTCGGTAGTTATTAGCCTCTTGCACCAGAAAGCAGTATATAGTTGGCAGGTGGTGTGAGACCGGTAGAAGGAATACTTACATGGAAGGTGTCAAAGGCAACTGGATCTCAAGTGCGCAGGATATAAAAAGAGCTTGCCTATTGGTGTGAGAATTTTTTTGGCCATTTGAGGAGAAAGAATTCCACAGGAAGAATCGAAAACGAAGAGTCAAGTCTAATGGCGACATGTTATTTACGAATTCAAGGGATTCCAAAGAAGACAGGCCATTGATTAGGTAGATAGGTAAATATCAAATAGATAAGAAGTCTAAGCGATAGGATCGCGTATCCCAAAGTGAATTGTGTGGCGCATCGCTTCAGATGGCAAGCGACATCCAGACAAATGGTCCACGAAATGCCAGTCGGAGACCGGATGCAATCCCCGAGCCTGCAGGTGATGGTCTTTTATACAGTATTTGGTAGGCTGAACCCACGTTGTAAACGAAGCTGAGATGTCTGACAACATTCGGCGAAGGCCTGCCCTAGGGGGACTGGGCCATTCCTGGTGTACCAGCGTCATGGGGAGTTGTGGTAAGTTTGGTTTTCAACACCAAGATTCTCCTATACAACAATGTCAACATGCCGTGAGGGACTTCGCCTTTAGGTGTCAGTCTGACGTAAAACCTCGCTGGTGTCTGCACGCTTCAAGAACAGTTGCTTACGTCACACATTGGTGACACGTCTCAGCGTCAATACATACCCTCCCAGTCTCTATTTCAGTTCGGTACTGATGCCTTTCGCGCAGGTAAGAACCATCTTGTAGAACGTGTTCTGCATCATATCCATGCGACCCTTTAGGACCTCCTCCGTCCGTATATCAGGTTGGCCACCACTAATAGGTCTGTTAATCTCTATCATTCAAGTGGTATTCGACTCTGAGTGTCCCGTTTAGGCTTATCCTTTACGGCGCAATCTCTACTCTTGCCGTGTCACTCGTTATCCTAAATGCATTCAAGAGCTACAGTAACTTCTACTCTGTCGCTGTATATCTCTCACGGAGTAACCGAAGCGTCATGGTGCGGAGCTACGCATGGAAATTGAATCGAAAGCTAAAATTCCTCTCAGGTTCTTGCCAACTTTGGAATCCTTGGATCTATCATGGTTGGTCGTGGATTTCAACATTTGCTTTTCGGCTCTTTACGGGCAAATGAGGTGGAGGTGAGATCCTTTTTTCTAACGATACCCGTTGACTGAGAGCTAAGGTTTTCCTAACAGCGGTTATACGATAGAATCTGGTTCTTTCTCACAGAATCTTTGCTCGCCTTCACTATCTTCCGGGACGAGTTCGACGTCAGTTTCGCAGTTATGTTCGGCTTTCTCTTGTTTGTCAAGTGTTTCCATTGGTTAATGAGCTTCAGAATCGAGTGGGTGAGTTAAGTTATAATATACGTTTCTCAAATAGGTCACCAATTATCTTCAGATGGATCAAATACAGTATCCCGGACCAAACGTGTGGTTTCACGTCCGAATGAACATTCTTTTTCTCTTTCTTTGGTTTATCGACACAGTCATGCTTTGCTTCGCCATTGAGAACCTTCTTACTCATGGAATCGGCGGTGTCGTCCTTTTTGCAAGCGAGGTAAGAGTGTTCGAGCGTTCATGCGAGACAAGTTGAGATCTTATATTCGATTCTTGTCCCAAGTATGCAATCCTCATGGCGAGCGCACTTAATTCTATGTGCAAGTACTTCATCATATTCTACGACGTCAGGCGAGCGGCTGCTCGTGGAGGTGAAAACGCCCCAGTTTGGGAAGACAAGAGTATGTACATATTCTACGTCGAGCTCGCCACGGGTCAGTA
>QLPG01004093.1:8687-30321 GCA_003314385.1 Gomphus sp. MG54
AGGGAGGGGGGGATTTTTTTTTTTACAGTAAGTTCACCAAACCCCATGACTGAGACTGACGCTACATTCACCTAAGGAAATACGGGAGTGGCTATCCCGGCACGGACATCCCAAGTACCACAGGGCGCGGGTTTCCATTTGGTTTTTGGCCCATCACGTTCGTCGGTGCAGCCGCAGGACTTGGCGATAGTAACGAATTCAACTCGAGTGAGGTAAATGGACATTTTCTCCTCCCCTACTTTTTTTTTTTAACACATACATCCTGCATTATAGTACGGAGAGCCATCTAATTCCTCACGTCCAGGTGGACCACTATTCGATGCCCCGTTTCAACCCCCAGACGGCCTTGCAACCACTTACCGAATCTTATCTGACAACACAACAGTCCAAGCTCTCATCATTTCAATAAAAGAAAATTGTTCTCTTAGCACTACCTCAATCACTGCCGTCCCCTATAATACATCGGACCCAGGGCAGCCCAAGCCAGAACAAGTCATCCAGTACTATCGTGCAAGCAGCATCGCTCTCACATTGGACGGATATAATAACTCTGCTGTGTTCCCTTCAAACACCACCAATCCACTGGATACACCGCTTCCATCGAATCTCAATTTCACATTCTTAGATTGCTTGAATCAAACTATCGGTGCTGCAGCTCCCTTACTCGATGCAACGACACCTCGGGCACAAATTTCTAGTTTCCTCGGCCTGGTATTGGTAGTGCTACACCTATGCTGGAGTCATATATGATCATTCCTTGTGTCACTTGTTATCAGATCTGAAATCGTATTGTTAACAGTTGGTTTTAGTCGAACATATAATCCTATGTATCTAGTGCTCTTTACTTTGATCGGACTCTTTCTCTTTTCATCAACAACTGATTTTCCCATAGTAGGTGGTATGTGTTACGCGGATGGTATACCCAAAGTTGTATAGAATGGGTCTTCAGGACATTATAAAAAAATACTAACTTGTGACACCCTGAGCTCTAATCCCTGAAGAACAGGGTCGTCATAGCAATTTGCGCTGATGGGCAGCATTCAAAAACTGGAAGAACCCGAAGCTGCATAAGGGGTGGTTGAGAGTTCCCACCAGTTACGGCGAGGAACAGCCCTGGGCAAATGTATTAGTCATTGCGCACATGGTGGAGCACAGCAACACAGCACAGCAACAGCAACAGCAACAGCAACAGCACAGCATAACACGGACTGCGGGAGTTGATAAAGGGCGGAGCTCCGTATGTATGTGTGCGTGTGTGTATGTGTGTGTGTCTCGGAGAATGAAAGGTGGCGAGTGGGGCACAAACAAACTGATAGTGTGATCAATGAATGATCAAGGGGCGTGATTGATCGGCTGAAATAGTAAAATAGTGTTTTTTGAGGGCGATCATAGAAGATTGAGAGTGATCGGTCAGATGATGATGGGAGGAAAAAAGAAAACGAAAACGAAAAACTTGTGCGAAGGCCCTTGTTGGAATGTTTAAGTGTTGTAAAAACGAGGGGGGAGATAATAATAACGAAAGAGTAAAATAAATAATAATAATAATAATAAATTAGAGTATCAAATGTGACTCGAAAAGCGAAAGTGAGAAAAAAAAAATCCCCCCGATGTTCAAGCCCGGGTCCGGGGTTTTACCCTTGTTCATGGCTAGTGTTGAATTTTTCAATTTTTTGACTATGTAGAATTCTTCATCTAGGCTTAACTGTCTTGTCTTTAATTTATATAGACTTAGCTGTCTATTATGGGTATGATGAATGTATGAATATATGGGATAAGGGGAAAACAAAGACCCATCCAGCCATATTTCGAAAGAAGAAGAACAAGGATATAATTTATATTTATGGGAACATGATCTATCCATCACTCAGATATCCATCACTCAGATAAATGGCATTACTCTCAGTGGCAAATGAGCCGAGTAAGAACTGAGTTTTTTCATCAACGAGTTTTGTGATAAAAGGTGAGTTTTTTTTTAACGTGTAAATCCAAATCGATAATAAAATTCATAAAATAGTGTATCAAATGTGACTCGAAAAGCGAGGGTGGCAAAAATAAAAATAAAAAAAGAAGAAAAAACAATGAACCATTAAAGTCCGGGTCCGGGTTTTATCCTTGTTCACCTCTAGTGTTGAAATTTTGGAGTCGGTTGACTGGGAAGAATCAAATCCGTCACGTCTTTAATTCATATAGACACAGCTGTCTATTATGGGTATGATGAACATATGAATATATGAATAAGGGGAAAACAAAGACCCATCCAGCCATATTTCCAAGTGTTTCATCACCGAGTTTTTTGTGATAAAAGGTGAAATTAATTATCTTTTTTTGTGTGTAAATCCAAATCGATAATAAAATTCATAAAATCGAATCGAGAGAGTGAAATTTTCCCCAGTCGGAACTTTCGGATAGAATGGATCTTGAGAAAAAGAAGAAAAGAAAAAAACACACCAAAAAAAAGACCCATCATAGCTAAAAAAACAATAACAACAATAGGTTTCAACACTGAAACCGTCCGAGGGGGTACATCAAAATCACACACATACACCAATAAACAAACAAACAAAACATCCCAACACCGAATATCCCCATCCAAATATCCAAATCCATCACCAATCAGTCACCCAAAAAATAAAATAAAAAAATACCAATATTCATATTCATATTCATATTCAATATGAACTTGCAGGAACCCGCTCCACACTTGTCAATGTGACTTGATGGGCACAACAACAACACACACGCGCGGGGGCGTGTATTATGCGCCATTTGGACTAGTTAGACAAGTAAAATTGAAACTAAATGCAATCACCAATCACTCACCTTGTCCACGCGGAGACTTCGAGTCGCAGACGCCATCAAGGGATCCTCCCTACACCATGTGCTCACCATCACGGGAGCACAGGAAGCAAAGGGCAACAAGAAGCCACAATGTGAAATCAGTTTCAGCAGAACTCAACACTCAACACACGAGAGAAAGAAGTCAGCAGAAGCATACCTTGTATTTTTTTACGCAACACTGCCAAAAGGGGAAGGGGGGGAAGAGTGCCCTGTGCACATTACACATTAACGCCTAAACCAATCGTTTTTCGCATAGACAGATATTTTAACCCAAACTCCGATTTCTCCGGGTAGAGAGGGTGGGTCCCTGGATCAAAGGGGGAACAGAGAGGGATATTCATTGATTTAGGAGTAAGAAATTTAATGTTTAATGTTTAATGTCCGTTGAAGCCGGCGGGGGGACATATCACATATCAGAGCACAACCGTCAACGGGGTTAACGGGCACGGCAAACAAATCTGAATCTACAAATGAAAGTTAAAGTCAGGGAGAAGGGGGGGGGAGTGGGCATACCAATAATGTAACGGACGTTGAAGCGTGAGAGACTGGTGCCAGAAAAAAACAATTGCCGCGTATGTTGTTGTTGTTTTGTGCCGACCTAGGGTGAGGTTACGACGCAGGGTCATTACCTTCGTTGACGACTGCACAGATGTCTACACCGACGCAGTGAATGAGAAAAAAACTGCAAATCCGACAGAGCCAATGAATCCAGGACCACAACATGTCAAATCGCACAGCATAGACACGGACACGAGCAGAGGACATACGAGTCACATAGACGGACGGACGGACGAACACATGGACACGAATGCAACAGCACAGGCACGAAAAGCTCTGGAGAGCGGGAACCACAGTACGACACTCGTCAACCCTGTGCGTGTGTATCACTACCGCTCGCGGTTCCTCCCCTCCCCTCGCCGATGGTGTGTTGTCAGTCAGCAGTCAGCAACATAGGCTGTCCCGCGCGAATCGGTACCGGCCGTTGTCCCAGGAAGCTGCTGCAATCGTGGACAAGTTATAAGACGGACGGACGGACTGACGAACACATGGACACGAATGTAACAGCACAGACACGGAAAGCTTTGGAGAGCGGGAGCCACAGCACGACACTCGTCAACCCTGTGCGTGTGTACCACTACTGCTCGCGGTTCCTTCCCTCCCCTCGCCAATGGTGTGTTGTCTGTCAGCAGTCAGCAACGTAGGCTGTCCCGCGCGAATCGGTACCGACTGTTGTCGTTGTCCCAGGGGACTGCTGCAATCGTGGACAAGTCATGAGTCATCGCGCGAGAGATCAAGCACACCATGTCAATATCGCCTTTACTTGCCGTATGGGGTGGACTTTTTTCTCTCTCGAGTGCAGTGCAGTGCAGCTCTCTCTCCACGCGCGACACATTCCTACGGGATAGAAAAAAAAAAAAAAAAAAAAGAAGAAGAGAGAAGAAATGTGCGTGTGGAGTGTGGATAAAGAGAAAGTGGAGTACTCGAGCACAAGGACACTAGGGTATAGACACTGACTGATTCAAATAAATACAGAGCCACGAGTGACACCATATGGGATATCGCATGCCGAACTTATGTGGGGCAGCGGCATTCGGTGACGGGAGAGAGAGATAGAGCACCGAGACACTCTATCAACCAAACGAACGACTACGATCCGAAATGGTGCGAAATCGATGGCGCAGCAGCGGGATAGACAGCGGTACACAGGTGGACATGGTCTTCGCTGCGACTCCTACACACGCTGCACGCTCGACAATCGAATACCGCAGTGTCCCTGTGTACTTCGCGTTACAAAGCAGGCCTAGGTCATCGCAAGCAAGCGGCAGGCCGTTTAATATCCAAGGAAGTGGGGGAGGAGTGTGAAGGTGAGAGACGATTGCATCCGACGGAGTAACAGACACTGGATCACTGAACAAGAGGAGGTAATATATACCTGCCGCACCGTGCGGTACTTGAGGTGCCTACCGGGGGAAGTATCCACATGGAACATGGAAAAAAACACAGCACAGAAGAGGGCCGACACACACGAGGCACGAACACGAGGTATTTCCATTTCAGAAACGTGGAGCGAAACCAACGTGTATGACGCAAGTCCGTCACGGAATATCGATATCGACGTTAACAGCATGAAAAATGCACAGCAGCACATAGTCCTAGTCCCGGTCGGATCAACAGCGAGACCATAGCCATAAGCCATAGACTCTAGTGTCGCTCGTGCCCTCTGCGGAGTCTGCACTGGGCTGCTTGAGTGTTGGATTGGTTAGCATGTATAATGAATCTCTTTCCAGGCGGCCACAAACGAATTTTCCAATCCACGGGGCTGGTTAGTAACCGTTGTTTCGTTGAACTGTTAGGTAAGCGCGTTCTATATTACATAATTGCAACAAACTGACTTTTCTCAACTACGCCGTATGCTATCGAAAAAACCTAACCACAGAGAACTCTCCAGAAATCAAATTCACGTCAGTTCCCCACCGAATCACTGAACGGCATCCTCGTATCGTTTTCTCTATCACCGAGACAATGCGGAGACAAGGTTTGACGACTGAGATGTTGAACGGATTCCTAGATACCGGTGGAGTAAGGTAAATTGGCAAGTTGATTTATCATCTCACTAATAGTGACTCTTCTCTTCCCACTGATGATCTCATTGACAGCTGGGAGGTTTACCAGAAAGCCCGGGCACATAGCACCCCCTCCAATGTTGACGAGTGTATTCAATGGAATGATACCATGGACCCTTGATAAGTAGGATGTAGTATGTGGACGGAAGAGCAGATAGCATTATATCGACACACTCGTCAATATTGGGGGGTGCTCGTGTGCCTAGAGTGTGGAGGGACGTCGACGCGATGCTTATGTGGATCAAATAGTGTGAAGCTTGCCGGTACAATGATGAAAGCGAGCCGTAATGTTTTATTTCACATACCACTGTCAAAAGATACATTTTACGGCTCTCTTCCGTCGTTGAACCGGCTTTTGCATCATCATCATCATACTACCTGATCCGCGGATTTGACGACCGTTTACTATTATGACTATTATGAATCCCAGCAAGTCCTGTAACACCCCCAGGTATCTTTCGCATTACATTTCCGACCATCATTATTTACCAAAGTTTACAATTCAAACCCTGGTTGACGATGCAAGTTATATTCAATATATGGACCTCACACCAAGGCAGAACCACGTTTTAAGGTTTCGTTTATCCCGTTTCCGGAGTGGATTTCTCTTCAACAGGAGAAATGGCACTCATATTCCCCCTTTTCGATGTACTACAAGGTATTTATCCCCAGCGATGTTGTACTACATATTTTAGGTCTGAAGGCAGACTCATCGTGCCATTGAGGCATTCATTATGATGCTATTCGATGGTCCCTCGATCTTGCGTTACACAAACCTACTCGAAAATGCTCTCATCCTATCAAAACGCACGGCCTTCAGTGATTCGATAGATTCCCTGCGGACATGGAAGCCATAATTCATTCAGGGCAAGGTATGTTGGTATGTTCCCAGTTCCGTTTGTATAACTCTCATGTTGAAACAAATGTCTCCTCCAGACAAACATTTTCCGTCGGAGTTTTCAGAGATAAGACGATACCCTCACCTTTACAATGATAATGAGGGCACTCAATCAAGAAATCGTGTTCGCATCTGGAACAAGACGTATTGGCGCTGAACCGGCATTCAGAACGAACGTGACGCGAGTTCTACATGCTAGTGGTTCTGCTGCCAACGTCTCAATTATAGATATACGAGACTTTTTGTCAAGCTTCCTCTGGCTCTTGCTGCACACGCCACCTCCCCAAAGACCGGGTAATATCCTACAGGACCCGACTCTTGGATAGCATAGATATTCCTAGTAAACCAATTACTTAATTAACGAGCGCAACCACTCACCCTTCCGCAATGCATCAACTCAAACGGATCTCACAATCACATGTAGAATGCCAACTGGGAGATGCTACCCATTGTATTTGTAGTACATACCAGGTAGATCCTTCCGGACTTCACTATTAGGCATGAATGGCACTGCTGTTTCCGGATCTTGCGTCTTATCGCTCATCGCTGTTCGATGATGTCCACGAAACAAGCACCAAGTACCACGTATATCGAGCACACGCAAAAGGGTTCGCAATGCAGTGCTCACAATGATGTGGGATGGGATGGGTATCTCCCCCTAAACAAGAATCCACGCGGTCGGCGCTGCTGAGATTGGGGGATGAGCCTTGGCGATAGTTTACATAAACATATCCCGCCTATGAGCTGGGATCTAGCAACACCCAATCACATAAGATGTGATGACATCAAGATAGTTAGGAGTGGGGGAGGGGGAGGGGAGCACTTCGCAATAATTATATCAGGCCCTTGATGCTGGTTCCCGGCGCACGGCTGCCAGGGGTGGGATCATTGGTGGAAGATGTCAGGGACTGACTGACAGGTCCATGAAGGGGGAGAAGGGCTGCAAATGAAGCATCTAGTATCATGTCTATGCGGCCAGTGGGAATATCTTGTTCATCGATATATTAATATAAGTTTTTTCTTGTAGTGTTCATGTGCCCAGCCGATCCTGCACGGCCACACACGCACGCGCGCACGGGATCATAGTTTTACACACCCGGAGAAAGGGGGTAGAGCACATGGCTAATCGAACGGC
This sequence comes from Gomphus sp. MG54, assembly GCA_003314385.1. Classification (NCBI taxonomy): domain Eukaryota; kingdom Fungi; phylum Basidiomycota; class Agaricomycetes; order Gomphales; family Gomphaceae; genus Gomphus; species Gomphus sp. MG54. The sequence continues at coordinate 16,183 of QLPG01004093.1, forward strand.
GAAGGTGGGTTATTATGGCGACATGGAAATGAATTGGCGGTTAAAAGAGGTGAAATTGAGTGAGAATGGACATCTGCTGGACTTCCCTGTCGGAAGCATCCTTGTGTGTTTGTGTGTGTACAGCTAAGGCTGTTGCTCGCCATATGGGCACGACAACAGCGGCTAGATTCGAAACTCAAAAGGAATTCTGGGTACAGGGAAGCTCCTGCTGTATATGTATAAATGTAACCTTAAATCAGTTAGGATGGAAGCGTTTGACCGTATGTAGTGGATCAATGAACTTTACTGCGAAGGAAGGAAGGAAGGCGTCTGTCAGTATGGGAATTTGAGACGATCCAACCGTGGCATAATGATTCAGCCTCGATCGTGACAACTGATGGGAACTACCGTGTCCTAGATACTCCTCTTATTTTCACATGTTTGAAATCATATACACGAAAAGAGAAGAGAATGTTCGAGGAAAGAAATACCCTGACTACATCTAGGGGAAGAGCTGTACCTTAAAAGGCCTGTGCAGGGAGCAGACACCCATGGGGGAGAACAATCATGAATTAATTATCGGCGATGATGGAGTACTGCGTGGGAGCAGTCTCACAAGGTAGACCTGAATAATCGTGTCACAGTGTGTGTGTGATGATTCCCTCACAGCAGATGATCAAGCGTTATAAAGTCATGAGGCTTTTGAAATGTAGCATTAGAGTCTGATAATCATGATCGTTGCGAAATATAATAAAGAATTAAACCAATCAATATTCTGGAATACAATTTGGGCCATATATTCGAACAGGGATAAAGCGGAACAACACAGGTCGGTTGGCTAAAAAAACCAGTAGATGGCGAACTTAGTCGCGTTATGCCATTTATACCATGAATTTTATGAAAACAAACAATGTATTAATACACACCGCTAGATCTGAGGAAAACGATTTCCAATGTACAATTTGATACTAGATTCGCCTTGTCGATCCATCCCAATGTTCTTAGTCGATGCTACTACTATATCAGCAGTAGTCACATAATAAATCTAGTCTCGAATCGTCACATTCCGAACCAAGATCACAAGAAACAAGCTCCAAACTAACCAGATGAAAAAAAAAAATCGAAATTTCAGAAAAATAAATAAATTGGAGAGGCTGAAAACACCGGTCAAAAAATATAAAAAATATAACTGGCGATGCGGGACGTATTAAACCAAATCATTCACCTATAGAATATTCAACCTCATGAATACTCGCTAAAAAAAAAGAAAGTATGAATTCTTGGGTAACTTATATAAGACCCGACCCGACGAAAGAGGGATTTCATAAACACATATCCCCGATACTGGCTAATAAATCATGGTACGTGCAGGAACTTGATAACTTGATTTCATATGGTCAAGTTCACGAATCGGCGTGAAAAATAAAAATAAAATAAAATAAAATAAAAATCAACCCTGCACCATTGACACTCATTTGATGTCAATATATAATTGAAAAGTTACTCCAGAACTTAGGATGCAAAAAACTCAGAAAGTAATAATTTTTTTTATAATGAGAATATGTGTGGGAGAGAGTGATTATATACCAAGTTGAATATTCAATATTCGAAATTGGTCTGTTAATAATAATAATAATAAAACCTTTGCCAAACATATCACAATACTCACTCCATCACGCACAACAAATATCAAAAAAGAACATGATATAAAATAAATAAAAAATAAATAAAATAAAAACTAGGACCAGAACCCAAGAACCCACATAGAGAGATAGTTATACTATCGAGTATACGCATGATCTCTGATGGGCGCTCCAGAATTAGTGCAGGGCTTACCCGTCCACGTGCGACCGTCTGAGGCATCAGTGTTCCTCGACCTCAACCCTACCATGGGACCAAGGGTTGATAACCAGGGTTGCTAGGGTGTGACATCCGATTGTTCTGTTGTTGTAGTTGTAGTTGTTGTTGGGTTGCTAGTCTAAGATGAAAGGGAAAGGAATGCATAAATGTAATACAGTATAGAACAAACTCCGATGCCGTCAAGGGGGGTCAAAAAAAATGCAAAAGATGCATTAGAATATAAAATACATCCTTTAACTCGTGACAGGATCCACATTCAATCAAATTATACACATCCACTACCATACTACACTTTTCACAGTTTATATTCAAAAAAAAAAACAGGGAACAGAGGTGGATGTGTAACGCGAATGAGATCTTGTCTATATTTGCACAGACACAAGTACTAAACAAGACCGCGTAACTCATCGTTTTTTAATTTTTATTTATTTATTTTTGCGGCAGTGATGCATAGACTCGTAATGACAAGTTGCAAGGTGTATGTATGGGGGAAGGAGGGGAGGAAGGGGGTCGTGACCACGTAGATGGCGATGGCGAGCGTGAAATTGGAAGGCAGAACAAGGCAAGTGTTAAACATACCAATTGTCAACTAAGACAACAGTTGTTTTAACCCAACGCGTCACGTCCAAGTAACACCACAACAGCAAACCAAACCCTCCAGCGGGTATCAACAAACTTTCCAGATGCATTCTCCGCATTAAACTAAATGGAAGGACTTATCCAGATAGTTGTGATAAACCATTTTAACGCACGGTCCATGTCGGGTTGCATGTCATATTTATAATGTTCGAGGTGTGCATAAATGCATCAATGGACGCCCGTCATACCACATCTCTCCAACAAACAGCCGAATTTTATCTCGATGCGTACAGTCGGGAAAGAGCATTGGAATTGGGTTCGACCAGGCCTTATGCACACTCGAGACACCCCTCCACACGCCTCCTTCGACGATTTTACCAGCCAACGGACCATGTTTTCCTGCCACTGGATAGACAAATGTCCAGTCGAGTCAAAGTCCCCATGCATAGGACATGAACGACTATTCATTACATCACCCAAAAACGAGGAAAACGCGAGACGCGAAGGCATAACTGTCAGAGACACCCGTCAGAGACACCCTCACCCTCAGGCTAGGATGTATACAGATGTATACAGATAGCCGGATAGCAGAGGTAGAGGACAGAGCTGCAGACAACGCTACAACTGCCTTCGACCTCAGGACATTACCTGAAAGCGCGCACACAAGTGCTCAACCAAGCCTTTTGAAAGGTCAGAATGGTGTTGGGGTGGATCTGCAGATGGTGTATAGAGTGTGTGCTCAGCATTCCACCAATTCTGGAAGAATCCTTCTGAGAACCAATCAACTCCGGCCCTGCACTGTCCGTGAGTGTGCCACCTGAGGGGGACGAGAGGCACCGTATCCAGACACCAGACGTCGCGGCGAGCCATGTGATGGCATGACATGACATAGCCAGGGGGTGAGCGAAGCAGTGAGGTCAGAGGGACGGGGTTTATATATCTGCGGTTCGGTTAGATTCGATTGTGGGGGTATAGTGTTAAGAGGTACCTGCCCATTGAGATACTACTAATCAAAGCAAGCGAATAAAGCAAGCGAGCAGAAACAGCAGATAAAACGAGCGAACAAAGGGAAAAAAAGCTGACTGATTGTAAAAGCAACACCCACGAGGCGCGCGGACAAACGAGGCGTTGAGCGGAACGCGCGGCGCGCGCTCGCGAAAATCGCAAACACGAGGCGGGGGGAATACGTAAAATTACACACACACCACACCGTGCTGCGCGTGTGTGTGCGTGAGAATTATTGTGGAGGTGGTGGACGCCATTGCGAACGGCGAAGGTGCGATGGGGCGGGGCGTGGTTATTAGATATCCGAGATGTCCGACAGAGGAACGAAAGAAAGGCGCTGATTAAGGGATTTTGTGCGTGTACGTTCGGCTTTTTTTATCTGAAGCTTGTTTTGCGCAAGACAGGGCAAGCAGTGCAGTGTCAAGTTTTGAGCACAGACACATAATTCAGGACAAAAAAATCCCTCCCCAACAAGACACATGCTCCAAGACACACAACACAGCCAATCCGAGGACGGACACACGTAACGAGCCTACCAGACCAGACTGCGCAGACCAGAATATGAACAAAAACATACCTTATGCTAGACGAGGAACAAAAATTGACAGGTGACGTTGAAACACGGCACGGGACAGAGGTCGCCGTGTTCTGGCTGGTCAGAGGCGGAGGGGTGTATAGTGGCGGGTGTGAGTATGGTGCGGTGGGTGTGTATGTATTGATTGACCCACCATCACTGACGTCAGATAGTCCATGGGTCCACTCGAGTCAACTTTGCAAGCCCCTCCGTCTACCAGTGAAAAACATTTTACCATTCATTAAACGAGTCAACCACGCACCCCCTCGAGGCGATCGCATCCGGAGACTCCCGAGACTCGGACACGAGGCCGCGGGTACGTAAATGAATTGCCAAGCACCAAAAGATCATATAAGCATATTGCACATTTAAGCGTTACGCCAGATAAGGAAATCCTCTCCGTTATCATGATCACTGGAGGGGGTGTGTGTACATAGATACTAGATACTAGATACTAGGTTGCGGTCTGCTCCAGATTTCGGGGTTTCTCCTCTCCTGATAGTGATGGACTGATAGACTGATTGATTATGTTGTTCGACGCTGTGCCTCGAGGGCCGAGACCTAGGACCGAGGACCGATGTCAAAGCGAAAAACTTTGATTTGCTTTGTATTTATTTTATTTTATTGGAGGATAGATAGACGAGACGAGATAAAGTAACCTTTGATACTCGATCCCATCGGTAATTACAATGAGAATATTGAATATATTGAAACCGAGATCCCACCCCGATAACGAGATATGATAAATTACATCATATCGTAGGGGGCGTGGCATATAAGCGAGATCGATATATTGTTTCGCGCAAGATGTGGGATCCGGTGCAGATCGGTGCCGTTGGACCTAGACCTTCAGACTCCAGATTCTTCGATTTCGGAATCTGACCATAGGATAGGATTATAGGAACGTGGGGAGGAAGAAGAGGGGGCGGGTGGGCGAAGAAGGAACCCTCGGTTCCGAGCTCAGATTTCAGATTGATTTGAGATCCAGATTTGAGATTTGAGATTAGAGATTGGAGATTCGGCGTGTGGGTAGATGGGCGAGGTTGTGTTTCCTCGAGTTGGTTTTGCATTTTTAGGTGGACACGTCCGAGCCCGAGTGCGCGGATGGTTTGTTTGATACACCCCAAATTTTTATTTATTTATTTAATCTTATTTTGTAACAGCTGGGTTCTTTCCCCAACACATGACCACAATACACAAGACGAGGCAAAGGTCTATATTATTCCAAACATGGCAAACGCATAGGCAAGTTACCCGTACGGAAAGCGTATATGTAGTTTAATTACACACGACCCACGAGCTTTCCCCCTCCGAAAAGACATACACATCGGAAAATAGGCAAGTTACACTCATATAGATAGTTTAGTTCCAAGTACAGTTTTTTCTTTCTTTCTTTCTTTTTCTTCTTCTTCTTCTTCTTCTTCTTCTTCTTCTTCTTCTTCTTCTTCTTCTTTTTTGCGCATTGGAATAAATCCATGTTTTCTCTACGCCACTATAATAATACGAGAACCCACAGACTCGACGAGCTCATTTATACATGGGAAAGTTGGCGATCACGCATGCGATTACGATTCGATGTCTCCATGTGCGATACGGCGATACGGCGATATATCAGAATCGGATATCTACTATTTGCGACGGATGGACGAGCTCGGGGTGGTGTGCTTAACAACACAGGGATATCAGAGAATATTTGGGTTATTATAGAATCTGTTGACCTAGAGACATACTATTCCTGTCCCTGTCACAAAATTCAGTTTAATAAATTTAGTAAAAAAAAAAACTGGGAAGAAACCTAGAAGAAAAATTTGCCTCAAAATTTCCTGTAATAATAGAATTCATAATTCAATATATTATAGTCTAAAAATGTCTCATAATGCCCTGTGGTATTTTTTCGATTTGAAAAATTCTTTTATGCCTCCGGTGTTAGGTAAAGCTTGTGCGTTTTTTCAAGGTTGTGTGCCCATCGCCACAGCCGCTGTGCTGTTGCGTACCTGATCACACTCTTGTCCTTTCACCACATTTATATTTACACAATACGTCCATGGAATTGAACTGCGCTAGAGTTTCAATGGTTTAACCATCTTTTCCCTATGAAATTTTTTTCCCTTCTTACATCGGACGGGCTTGGGATCAGCGGTGTTTTGTAATTGATGCGGATGATCCGGGGGTTACGTCATACATCACACACATTGAGTTTCGTGGTGTTGGTCCGTGTTCTCTTGAAAAAAAAAAAACGGACGAATCGTACTGCGCTTGCAAGGCTCAGAAGGCACTGTCGATGTTGGCAATTTGGGATACACCAATGAATAGTAAAGCGATGTTGTGGTTGAGGTTAGGGGGTGATCATGGTATGGGTTTGTGTACCAAGAATATCAAGCGTTGAGGACTCAATTGAATCATGTGGAGGACGATGTCGATATTGATGGTCATTCAATCGACTGCGTCGGCCCGCCCTTCGGATGAGCCAAATATCACCAGCATTCAATACCTAGTACTCATCTTCACGGCATCCCGCCGCAGCGCATTGGCAGTTCAGCCCAATGTGTCAATCTATCTATCATTTTGGGAACCATCCGTCAAATTCAGTACGTACCCCAACGTTCACAGCTCTTGATGCGGTGTCACATCCGGATCCCGACCTCTCGCGCGCGCGCGCCGCGTCGTGCCCACACATTCAAAACATGTTCCACATTACCGCTGCGCAGGGTGCCTTTGGGCACGTCCGCACTGCGTCAAACAAACACCCATCGATCTAATGGTCAAGGCTGAATTGAAATCTGAGGAAGTCGAAGGGCGCGAAGAGCGGGAACCTCCGAACGTTTGTTGGAGCTATCGAACTCTGGAACTGGGGCTGAATTGCGAAGAATATGTAGTGCGCTCGTCCGAGTGTGACGTCGGAGCCCCGAGCGGGTTCGACGCGAATCGGAACGGTTGTCCATTGGAATGTTACGAGGCATGGCGCGCGCGAGCGACGGGGCCCCGCTCACAATGAAGGAGTTGGCGGGATGAGATGGGATGATGATGAAAACGGGCTCGGACCGAGTGCTGGGGGTCGGAGAGGATATGCGAAATCGGAGAGGGGCGGAAAAAAAGTGGAAATAGATTCCGAAAGGTTGAAATCAAGTCTAAGTTGCCGGGAAATCGCCCCGATGAGATCTACCCACGGGATGTATCCCACGATGAATATTACATGTATTTGCGATGCGACGGATGCAAGATGCCGCGCGCCACGCACCTGGGAGCTGGGAAATGTGTTTATAAGTAAGGCTAAAGATGGACTCGTCAAAGGGAAGGGAAGAAGACACACTCTCACTTCGTGAGTTCGAGCCTTGCCAGACAGACGCCCTTCAACACATACACACACACTCTCCTCCCCCGCCCTTTGTTCGCCCCGGCTCATTCTTATCCTTTTCCTTCTTGACGCGTTGCACTCCTAGGTGCGTTGCATCCAAGCTTCATCTTTCTCCAGCTAGCTGCGCGTCCCGCCGCCTTCTGCGCGTTCGGTGTGCGCGCGCCCCTGCAAGCCCATTAACTCTCTGCATACCCTCCATACTCCATTCCACACACACACACATCACCGTTTCCCACCAGCATCACCGCACACTCTACACACCACACACATCACACACACACACACATACACCCCACACACATCACCGTACTTTCCACACCTCACCACACGACACACCACACTCCACGGCGTATTGACAAGCACCGCGCTCGATCATGCCTATGCGCGGCGCGGTAGGGTTCCGCGACGATCGCGGATTAGACTCCGCGGCGGACGACACGCGTGCGAAGGACGGCGATGGGGATAGGGACGGGGACGGGGACGAGCTGGGCCGAGGCGACGGGTACGCTGATAATGACGGGTACGCTGATAACGACGGGTACGCTGATAACGCGCTCGATGGTGACCTGCAAGGTGCGTCGCGGTTTTTTTCGCTGTGCGTGTTCGCGTGGACCGTGTTGCTTATGCTGTGTCTGTGTTCATTTTTTTTTTTTGGGTCGTGCGTCGCGTGGGGTTCGATGCGGGTTTCTGTATTGTTTTGTGTTTTGGTTTTGTTATGTTGTTGCTGGTATGGGTTGGATTTTGGGTTGGATTTGAATGAATGTGTTGGGTGGTTGGTTGTGCTTGCGTGCTCCGGTGCTCCTGTACTCCGGTATTCGCGTCCACCTTACCAGAACCCCTCACACTTCCCCTCCGCATCACATTCGCCCCAAACATCGCCGCAGAAACATACAACGAACCTCCACCCCTCATCATCCCCCCCGAATCAACCCTATTCCCCTCCTCATCCTCCTCTTTTCAATCAGGTACGAATCCCATTAATCATACCCCATCAACTCAGACTCATTCATGTATCATTCATATATCATAAACCAACTCTCATCCATCCATCTATCCATTCTCGACCACACTCCAGAACACACCCTCACATGGCCCTACGCAAACGCCCCCTACGACCCCTTCGACGCCTACACCACCGACCCAAACAATCCCAACTCCAACTCCTCCAACTCACCTTATCCAAATTCACCTTATCCAAATTCACCCTACCATTCAAACTTATCTTACCCAAATCCCAACGATCCAAACTCGCCCTATCCAACCCCACACTCGCCTTATACAATCCCACACTCGCCGTACTCATCCTATCCACACTTTAACCACGCATGGGGCACCGACGAGCCGAAGCGCAAGACGTCCCATGCGAAGAAGAAGCCGTCGGATTGGATCCCGAGGCCTCCGAATGCGTTTATATTGTTTAGGAGCGAGGTGGGTGACTTGGTCTATGTTTTTTCTTCTTTGTTTTGTTGTCGAGTTTTTATGGTCATTTTATTTATGGATTTTTATTCGTGAATTTTATTTTTTATTTTCATTTTCATGTCGCTATCGCTGTCACTTTTTACTGTTACCTTTCACTGTTAAAAATTTTGGAGCTTGTTTTTATTGAATCTGAGAGCGTGTCATGTTTATCAAGCTGACATCCTCTCCCGCATCTCAACAGTTCATAAAGTCCCAACACGTCCCAGGCGACGTCGAGGCCAACCACGGAAACCTATCAAAGAGTAACATATTCTCTCCAATCCACCAATTCCTCCACTCACCCTTCCTCCAGTAATAGGCCTCTGCTGGCGCAACCTCCCCTTCCCCGAGCGCGACGTCTGGGAGTGCAAAGCCCGCCTCGCCATGGCCGCCCACAAGGCGCGCTACCCCGGCTACCGCTTCCGCCCCGCCGTGAAAGAAAAAGAAAAGAACAAGGACAGGGAGAGAGATAAGTATAGGTACAAGTACAAGGATAAGGATCGGGATCGGGATAAAGGTAGGAATAGGGAGAGGGATAAGGATGGGGATTGGGGCGGGGGCGGGGGCGGGGGCGGGGGCGGGGGCGGGGCTGGGGGGAGTAGGAATGGGGAGGGGGAGGCGGATGGCGGCGGGGAAAGGAACCAGGGAAAGGATACTGTGAAGAGGGATGGAGGTGAAGGCTGTAGCACTGGAGGTAATACTATAGGTGATGAGGGTGCGCCGACGCATGGGAGGCAGCTGAGGGAGAGACGTGGACGTGCTGCTAAGGAAGTGCAGGATAAAGACAAGGACGAGGATAGGGAGAGCGATGATGATACGAATGAGCTGAAGGAGAAGGAGAAGGATCCGGCGTCATCCCCGGATTACGACGACTTCGAGGTCGATGACTCATCCCCGAGCTGTGAGTCTGATCTCGACTATGTGCCGTCTCCCAGGTATGCGTCTGCATCTGCGTCTGCGTCTGCATTTGCCTCTGCGTCTGCATCTGCATCTGCATCTGCGCAAAGCAACACTGCACGCGATGTAAACAAGTCTCGCCGCAACTCGAATGCAAACACAACAACAACAACAGCCTCGCGGCGCAACTCTAACGCAGCCGCCTCCACGACGCGCCACGGCGCGTCTCCCCACAAGTCCTCTTCGTCCGGCACCAACAACAACAACAACAACACGCCCGGACCCACACAGGCCGAGGACGACCCCCGCATCACACAGATCGCCGCGCTGCTCGTGCGCGGGCTGAAAGGCGAGGAGCTCGCCCGCACTGTGAAGGCGCTTGATCGTGCGCGGCCGAAGCAGGCAGAGGGGGGCGGCGTGAAGGGGTGGGTGTTAGAAGGCGGTTCAGGGAGAGAGGGGGATGGGACTGTGGGGAGGGGAATGGAGGGGACGAAGAGGGTGGGGATAAAGAGGGAGGGAGAAACGGGGGATGGAGTGGTCCCGGCCGTGCGTGCGGCGAGGGTGAAGAAGGCAGGGAGGGGGCGGTGGAGTGATAGGTGGACATGGGTGGATTCCGAGTCTGATGAAGAGAAGATCCGGAAGAAAAATAGGCATAAGCATGGGCGTGGACACCGCCGCGCATCGAGCGCGCCTGTCCCTGAGGCTGATTCTTTCGCGCAGCAATCGTCCTCTGAACAACCCTCCACCACTAGCACATTGTCCTTCATACCCATCGTCATCGACGCCACACCCAATACGCCCCATACACCCAATGCAAACACGCCAACTCGCGCCGTCCGCACGCTCAAACGCGCGCGCAAACCCCGCGCCGCAAGTTCGTCCCCCGTCAAAGGCACATCCTCCGCCGCTGCCGCCACCGCCACCACCCCGTCCGCGTCCCCAAAACGCGCACGCACGCGCGGCATGGGCGGACTCGTGATGGTCGGGATGCATGAGGGGAGCATGTCCGTGTTTCGGCTGCCGAAGGTGGAGCCGGTGCAGGGACACGGGCAGCAGCAGCGCACGGTGTTCGAACAGCCAAGGACGCCTGTGTCGTATGGCGCGTCGCAGCACGCATCGCAACACGCATCGCAACACGCATCGCAACACGCGTCGCAGCACGCGTCAAAGCACGCGTCCGTGACGACGTCTTCTGCTGAGTGTACACCCACCTCTATAGGAACCGGGACAGGAGCGGGAACGGCACCAGGAACGACACCCAGTCCATTCGACACGCCGCACATGTCGTACGAACCTAGCAGCACACTACACATGCCTTACGAACCCAGCACGCCGCACATGTCATACGAGCCTAGCACACCGCACATGGCATTCTCGCCCGGAACGCCAACGTCGCCCAGCACGTCCATGTTCAACGGGCCGCCCTCCACGCCGTTGTCTGCGTCCTTTGATTTCGACTTTGACCCGAGTACGCCTACGACGCCGGGGTCTTTTGATGCTGCTGCTGTAGCGGTGCCGTCGTCTTCGTCGTCGTGCCCGCCTACTTCGCCTGTTGTGACGTTTAGTCCGGGTCCGAATGCGAATTCTAATTCGAACGCTAATGGTGGAGGCAACGGGCGCGTTAATGTCGTTGATGTTAATGCTGGTTCGAACGTTAATGCGTGGGGCGGGTTCACGGATGCGACGACGAGGACGACGTACGCACTGCAAGGGCAGGAGCAGGGCCAAGACCATGACCAGGACCACGTCAGCCAGCATGCGCATGCGTTCGAACTCGGTCATGGACATGCGTTCGATCAGTCGAATCTGTCCCACACGCACGCGATCGATCAGTCGACTCTGTCTCACACGCACGCGCTCGATCATCAGTCTGCTATCCCACACGTGCTCGATCACGCAGAGTATTTTGCATCCCCGTCTGCGGGTGTGGGTATAGATATGAGTATGAGTATGAGTATGGGGATGGGAATGGGGATGGGGATGGGGATGGATGTGGATGCGAGTTATGGGGATGTGAGTGGGAATGTCGGTGCTGGTGTGGGTGTTGGCGCGTATGAGGGGGCAGGTGAGAGTGCTGGATATGGTGGAGTGAGGAATGGATATGAGGCGTATACGGGTGTTAATGTCAGTGTTGAGGGTATCGTGTCAGGAGGCGGAGGCGCGTTCTTCGCGTCGAACCACGGGCATGCGTCCGGTGGTCATTCTTCCATGTCATTTGACGCCTCTGGAACACAGTGTCAGTTCCCAAACGACACGGGCAGGGAACGGAATCAGCATCAGCAACATTTCGTCCGCAGCGACACCAATTCGCAATTTAGTACTAGTGACGCTGATCCGTTTCACCAGGGGGACGGTGTGCAGTACAGCGGGGACGGTGTGCAGTACAGTGGGGACGGTGCGCAGCAGTATGCTACTGATGGTGCTGGGTTCCCGATTGACTGGGCGGGGTTGGAGCATGCATGTGGTGGGGAGCTGAGTGCGGGATATGAGGAGTATGATGGATGGAAGGAGTATGCGGGTCATGGTGGGAGTGGGAGTGGGATGTATGCGGGGTTTGGGGCGGGTGAGATGGGGAGTGTGGGTGGTGTGGGTGCGGGTGTGATGTCGGGAGGTGTTGCGGTGACACAATCCGGAGCTGGGGCGGCGGGTACTGCAACAGCAACTGGGGTGGGAGCACCTGCAGTGTCGCCTCTTGGTGCCCCGTTTGTGATGAGTGGGGAGAGGGGTGGATGTGTGAGGGATTTGAGGGATTATAGGCGGGGGGTTGTGAATATGGGGATGGGGATGGGTGCTGCTGCTGCGTCGCAGAGTCAGAGGCAGCAGCAGGGGCTGGGGCTGGGGTTGCAGACTGTGGTGGAGGGGAGTGGAGGGGAGGGTATGCGGAGCGAGCATGTTCATGCACATGAGTATGAACATCATGTGGGGGAGGGAGAGGAGAGTGGAGATGAGAGGGAGGGAGATGAACAGGAACAGGGACAGGTGCATCCTGCTGCGTATTGATCTTTGCGTTTCGCAACGCAACACAACACACCGCACCACACCACACCACGACCAGGGGGGGTATCCAAAACCTTTCCTTACAACAATACACTCTGAACATATGAACAATCAATCCTCCTCACGTGTTTTCGTACGAATTTCTGCGACTCCGTATCTATTCTCGACCCGGCTCCCCGTCTTTTTCTTGTCTTTCAGAACATTCTCCCCCCCCCGTTTCACTTCAGGTTTTTTTTTCCCTTTCTTGGTTCTCTCGAACGACTTACGACCGTTTTCTTGCGCCGTCTTTGCCCAGCGAAACGAGGAAACAAAACCCCTACCCACTATAGACGACATGACTTCTCTTGCCACGATGACCTCTCTCTTGCCACGAACTCGGAACACACATCTATAACACAGAAAATGACCACAAAAAAATTTCGGTATAAAGACTTGGATAAAGGATTTAAAAAAAAAAAGTTTAAAAACAGAAAACCACAAAAAAAGAAGAAAAAAAAGAAAAAAAAAAAAGAAAAGAAAGAAAGATACGCCTTCTCGTCTTGTTCATCAGTTCAAGGTTTTTTTTTCCCCCTTCAAGCCTCACCTCATGATTTTTGATGAACGTCAGCCAGTCAAGCTTTTTTCCCCACTCCCGGATACATATTTTTTTGGCGTTCCTTGCGACGGTGTAATACCGCCGCAACCACTACCACAACCACTAGCACTACCATATCGACCACATTGACCACAACCACTCAACCATTCAACCATCCAACCACTCAACCATCCAACCACTCAACCACTCAACCACTCAACCGCTACATCTATTCTCCCCCACCATCCGAACGTCCCCGTGTACCCCGAACCATGCGTTTTCTCCCTTCGAGGCGCTTTTCTTGCTGTCTTCGGGACGATGGCACGAAATGTACCACCGCGGTTTCGGCTGTTTCAACAACAACCATCCATCACCACCATTCCCGCCAATAGAACTCTCACCCTTTTTCTCTATTTCTTGTCTCTTGCTATTTATTCCCCCACCATCCTCGAACCCAGACGGTGACTCAATATACACGATTCGAGTCTTTCAAGTTTGAGGTTCCGTGGAACGATATGTTTACCCCCCCATCCCCATCTCCCTCCGATCTTGGACCTTGGATCTTGATATGCATCCCCCCTTTTTTTCTTTCTTTCTTGGTATGTTAATTTTGCCTTTGCACACTTTCGGTATTGTGTTTCTGATTATTATTTGGGTAGTGTACGACCCTTCTTGGTTTCTCCCCCCAATCCTTCCACCCAATGACCCCAATATCCAAATATCTGGTATCGATGGTTGGATGAAACCCTTTCATGTGTCCCCTTTGTGTGACATAGCGTTGTCCCCTTTGTCCCTTCTACATGCTTCCTCACCTCGGTGTATACCGTGTATATCCTGTGAATCTGTTGTACAGTTCTTGGT
>QLPG01004104.1:0-14096 GCA_003314385.1 Gomphus sp. MG54
CAACGCCACTACTCTTGGCCTGCAGGACTTGGCCATAGTCCGCCTGACCTTTTCGACAATACCCTTCGGCAGTACCGAAGTCCGTCAGAATCCGGCTCCTGACAAATGGCCAAGGAACATGGAGAAGGAGGAACTGGTACACAAAGAGATTCAGTAACAACTCATAGACATAGGATAAACATGACTCATGCAATGATATGACTCTGTCAGGCTCCGGGAATACCGAAAGGTCGGACCAGGTAATGGCCAAGTCCTGCAGGCCAGAAGTAGTGGTGTGGCTTCAACATGCTTGTGCATTGCACCCTACTTCCCATGCGTGCCACCTATTTGAGACAGAGGGATACCCAGGAGAGTGCCGAGAGTGTCGGCCCAGGTAAAGGACTTTAGACAGGAGGAGGGAGGACAAGAAGGCATAAACCTAGTTGATTTCCAGAACAAAGAACCATCTACATACATTGGCTACTTATATAGGTTAATAAGTGAAATGTGGAACAGAGTGGCACAAGGAATGGAGAACAATAAGGTATGAAGAATCATGTGGAGGTATTGTCCACAATGATCAAGAATAGCAAAAGGAATGTAGATGATAATAGAACAATGAAATATGACCGAGAACAAAAGAGTGAGTGAAAATAGAACAATAGAAAGTGGCCGAATATAAAACAATAGGGCCACTGCCAAGTGACAATGAATAGTGAGTGTCCCAAGGGTAAATAGGCAAGGGGAAGGACAGAGAATCAAGGAATAATAAAGAATAGGAGGGTGGGATAAGGATAATGAATCAAATGATGAACCAAATGTACCGAGCCGAGGCCACACACTGGTGAGGGATGATATAGGTAACAGTTGGTTGGCTGGTACTGCCGAGTAAATCAGAGCACGGTATCATGGACTTGACAGACTCGCAACAGACAAATGACAAAGCTACTTACAATAAACATACATGCAGCTAGAGGAACAAAGGAGATGAGGGACAGGATCAGAGGGCGAGGGACAAAGGGGGAAGGATTAGTAGGGGAAGAGATTACAATGAATGAAGGAACAGACTTATGCAGCAAAGAATGACACATGACCATGAATGAACACTGTTTTTGAGGGAGATATGACAAGAGGTTAGAGGGACTTCCAACTGGGATAGGATCTAGGTGAAGGTACTCATATCGAAGATGAAGATTTGTGTACACAGCATAGTTTAATAGATGGCATGGTCAATGATGTGGAAGGGCAATCATAAAACAGGGCAATGACCCTGCATCCAGATTAGGAATGCCATCTCTACATTGGGAAAATATTTTATTATCATGGTACACCTGATTCATGTATAAAAATCAAGTAGATACAACAAAGAACACTACTTCTAGTCCCATATGTCTCTCAGAACTTGATGCCTGTGTGCGCAATTGAGTTCTCAAAGTTACATATATTTCCATCGCTCGTCGAACACCTGGACATGCCAGGGTATCAGCTCTAGGTATAGTATACAATAACTACACCACTCATTCACATATGTTACTACACATCGAATGTTCCACAGTTTATATTTCAAGTCTACTGACTACATGCCTCCTTTCTGGATCGGCACCTAAAGCCATCAATATCCACCAGCTATATCCCCGCATATATAGAATCAATAGATCGCATGCAAACGATAAAAATATAGAAAAAAACACCAACATAATTGCATATAAATACATTCCCATTTCTCCCAACTTTTAACTAATACTGCCTACTTTTTGCTGAATTGTGTAGGGTCCCAAGTATTGTGGCTTAGTTTCTGTGAGGGCCATTTCATCCAAACGTCAGAGGCATCTAGGAGCACTCAGTCTCTGACTTGGTATTCCAGTACTGGGGTTTGGCATTGGTTGTAATACCATGCCATATCATCTTTTGCCTTTGCTAATTGCCTCCTCTAGTGACTGTTCCATTCAGTCTTTGGATTCATTTACTGTCTCCATCTGCGATTTCGGCCGCTGTGGTTCGAAGCCCATCCACAGGTGACATCCCATGTCTAACATGAAGGGAGTTTGCTGTGTGGTGGAGTGTGCATGATTATTGTACTGGAATTCTGCCATTGGTAGGAGTTCATCCCAGTCATCCTGTCATTCATTGACAAAGACTTGGAGGTATTGCTCTAACTCTTGGTCGACACATTCCGTCTGCCCGTCTCCTTGTGGGTGGTAAGCTGTTGTTGTTGTGGGCTTGATCCCCAGGAGTCGGTAGAGTTTGTGGGTAAACTCGGAGACCAATTGAGGGCCTTGGTCTGAGATCACCTGCTTTGGGAGTCTGTGCAGCTTCCACATGTGTGTTAGATAGAGTTGTGTGGCCTCTAATTCCATGATGGTAGTATGTGTAGGGAGGAAGTGGGCCCTTTTCTTTTGCTTACTGAATTGACTACATTCATGACTGCATCGTATCCATGGGCATCAGGCAGCTCCACTATGAAGTCTATACTGATAGTGTCCCACCAATCTTCTGGGTCGGGGAGCAGCTCTAACTCTCTGATCAGGGGCTGCCTTCGTATTTTGGTCTGTATGCAGGAGTCATAGGTTTTTACATACTGTCCCACATATCATGACATCTGGGGCCACCAGTAATTCCTGGAGATCAACTCTAGTGTTTTCCACTTCCCTGCATGGTGCTGAGAAATGATACACCTCTGAAGGTCTGGATCATATGGGACATAGGTTCTCCCTCAGAATCGGAGGAGGCCATCCTGTTCTATCCACTTGGCAGATCATATAGACTTGGCATTCCCCTGCTGGAGCTCCATGATAGCCTTGGCTATTGGGTCTTCTGGGCCCGAGGTCCAAAGCTTCATTTGTATGTCCAGGAGGATGTCCTTCTCTTCCCCAACTGCCGTGATTCCTTCTAGAGCTCAGATTGTGAACAGCTCTGGTTGGAGGAGGACCATATTCTCATTGTCCTCTGATCCAGATCTATGGTCCGATCTTTGGGAGTGTGCATCTGCCTTGCCCATACTTTGTCCCAGTCAGTGATAAAGCGTGAAGTCAAAGCGGGAGAGGAAGAGGGACCATCAGGCCTGCCTTCAGTCCAGCTTTTTAGAAGTTCAGAAGTATTCCAGATTCTTATGGTCTGTCCATGGTACAATCATACAATCTAACTCTGAATTGGGTCATACTGAGTGGCAATAATCTGATTATGTAAACAAGTGCTTCTCATGGAATTCCATGATTTCTCCATTCAGCCAACATCATTACATCATTGTGTGGCATGTCGATGAGTCATACTTGCTTTGTCAGTCATCATCTGTCTGCCGCTCGCTCGCTCAAGCCAAACAGTGTTTTCCTTGGTCGTTGAAATTTTGGTGGCGATAATCAAGGAGTTCATGCTCTCATAAGGTGTCAGAGACTGCAGCAGACTTGGCTACCTAGCATATAATATAATAACAAGAATATTCAACCTTTTTTGACGAATAATTGTCTAGGTGACATATTGAGCATTTGGGTGAAAAAATAAGTGGTTGGCTGAAATATTTAGCGTGTGACGAACAGGCCTCCGGCTGAAATTGTTAAGATTGCATTGGCATTCAGACCGGGCACTTACCAGAGTGAGCAGATATAAGTGGCTATAGGTGTGGAACAGAATAACTTTCTATTGTTTCTATTATTCTCTTTTATCATTCCACAATTCCATTGTCCACTATTCTATTATCCACTTTCCTATTGTTCATTTTTCATATAAGTAGTTCGCTAGAATAGCCCTTCACTTCAGTCTTTGCTGCGAAGACTGAAGTGAGTACTAGACCCTCTATGCGCTATTTCTAAATACTTACATTTCATCATAGACAATTTATCTTTAGGTAGTTGCTTCAAATAGAACTGAGTCTTTGCTGCAAAGACTGAAACAATTTATCTTTAGCGTTTTCCCAGAAATAATAAGCGTTCATTCCAGCTGAGATCAACATCTGGCTTCAAGAATAAGCGTCTGATGGTGGCCTAAGTTTAAGGCTTAACAAATAAGCATCCTATGTTCACTGGAAATAGGCCTCCATTCTCAGGCTTAATTATGTAAGTTCAAAGAATTTTTTAAAAAAAAGAAAGCTTTTTCTTGATTGATTACCTAGCACTTTGGAAGCGAGAGCTGCAGAACTCAGACAGAACGACTATGGTGACGATCACGACGAGATTTGACAGCTAGCTACCAGCGGTCACATTCCGAAATGGAAACCGAGCGCGACCGCGCTCGTAATCTTGTTCAGTGGTACGAAACAACGGCCATGACGACTACAGAAATTGATGTCGAGTCTGCTTTTTAATGCATGCCTTGGCTGAGACGGAAGAGGACAAGACTTTGGGATGAAGAGTATATCGAGTAAATAGAGTGAGACTTCCCTTACATGGACAAAAAAAACATAAATTCAACTATCAGCTTCTATTAATTATGGGCCCATCGTCTTCTGTTGCACAGATGACGTATCCCTCCACTGTACAGAATTTCGAAAGGGTAGAGATAGTAGATTTACTGAATCCCAGGTTTCAATTGTATTCTATCCGACTGTTTCTCGAGTTCTGTTTAGTTCTCGTTTTATGTTTCATTGATATAATCTCCGTAGTGGTTGGTCCTGGTTTTCTAGACATTAGTGCCATTTGGAACAGCAAAATAGTTAGGGATCGCCCGCATCATAGTTTCGGCTACTACTACCAGGTTGGCCATTTATTTCTGATGCCCAGACACAATTAGCAGAGATAAGCACTGGATCACTATCAAAAACCTGAGCTGAATTTTTGTTGTGGATTTCATGATGTTCACATGCATAGAGATGTAGTTATTGTGATTGCAACTCTGTATCATGGGAGGAAACACTGTGGGAAACTTTTTCTTTGTTCTCTCTTATTGATGTTCTCACAGGTTTGAGCCTGTAAATTGTCTAAGTTTCTTCCAATCTCATTCTCACTTTATACACGATGGTGGGACATCTTGATGAAACTTACCACGATGAAAGTTGTTAATTAAATGTCGAGAAAAGTGTGACTTTGTCATCATGGGACCTGGATAAGTGATTTTCAATAAACATATTCGATGGGTGGATTTTTAGCTTACTGGCTGCTGTCATTTCCAATCGGTATGATGTTTTCCTCTCTCTCAGAGATTCCTTTGCTTCAACTTTTAACCACCTTTTCCAATCATTATTTTTATTTTTATTTTACTTGTATCACATAAACGGACTCCTTAAAGAGAAATTTCCAATTATTGCGCGTTCATTTCCTACCATCACAAATTTTGCGTTTGAAAGGATCACTATAGACCTACACCTCACTTATCTTCTGCAGAATTTTAGCCACCAGATACCCACAGAAGAACTAGACCGGTCAGGACAGACGACAGCTATACATGGATATTGCTGCACGCTACGGGGTTGCACAAGAACACCTGGAACCTAATCGCACAACTCTTTTGCATTTTCTCAGAACAGGTGCAGTCCATATATATCGGTGAGATGTGCTCAATCAAAGAGCACTCTTGAAATAAAAGGATGCCTGTTCATTCCTCTCCATCTGCTTCGCTGTATATAAGTTTTACATAGACCGTACTGTCCACCATAGAATACCCCCAAGCTTTGGAGGTTTTTTTTTCGCCAGCAGGCGTACGAGTTGATTTTCTGAAACTTGTCGGAATCGGCCACTCAAAAGGCAGGGCAACTTTTTCAATGATCGGAGGCTCAAGGAAGACATAGAAAGACACCTCGTGTAGGATGCTAACAAGTCCTTCGTGAGAAAGCTGGTGGAGGGAACTTCATTATCAGTCGGTCAAGCGCACAAGGGCTGCAGAACGTGGCATGGACAGCACTCAATGAGACCCCCACCTTGTTTTTGAAGCCCATTTTATATGCGGATTGCAATCAGGGCTATCAAGCCAATTTCAAGGGTCCTGTGTCTGAATTTCCATTGGACTTTGTCACTGACAAAGTGCCGACGGCACCAAATTACCAAAGTGAAGCTCATATATAGGGGTTGGCTGTTAGAACCAGGGACTATTGAGTAATTTTATATATATATTCTACACTAAAGCTGGAATATCTCCCCCAACCATTCCCCAATAGAGACACAACTCTATACCAGGGTCCCATACACTATGAGGAAGACTCATGAATATTATCATGAATTTAGGAACACGTTTTCCATGACACTGTCTACCCGGCCCCATACCTACCCCAAGGGCCGGCTCACCTCATCTGGACACGTTGGGAAGGGGATACACTAGCATGTGCTATTCCATTCAGTCTATTCTCTATTCTATTCTATTTCCAACTTCCCCCCTGTGAAGTTTTCGTCCATATAGTTTCCACCGCATATATGCAGATGTACCACGCGCACGGCTGCATTAGGCCAGCTTCTAACTTCACTCCGTGAAGTTTTCACTTATAAATAGGTTTCCTATTTCATATATAGTACAAGCCATTTGTACTAGTATAACAAGCAATTACAATTGTAGTTCTTCCCCCATCGCACTAGCCATTAGGCTACAACTATAAATCCATCACTCTAATAATATTATACATCACTATATATTATATTTACAGTACTGGACAAGCAAACTCAACCAAAAATTTTGACCCAATTTTCTGGCAAAATCCGCTCATTGAAATCGATAGTAGACCATTAAATGAAGTATCTAACATCAAAATAAAGTCAATTTAACGAGCCATTTTTTTTCTAAAATAATTTTTATTTTGGACATATCAAATTTTTGGCCACACCCCAAAAAAAAACCGAAAAATATTGAAAAAATGTGCAATCAATAGTTATGATTGAGTAGTGTATGATTCTGGTAAAAGTGTGAAACAAAAAATTAAAATTAAAAAATTAAAAATTAAAAACAATAAAAAAAAACTATATACCATATTCATAAACAAATAAATACAAATACGGAACAATCATTACCCAGCCTTGATACGCGGCATAATGCCTGCTGGCTGCCATCCAAAACACAAAAGAAACATTACTGGACTGCAAAATCAGAATAAGGATCAGGTTACTGAAGCAGATGAACATATAGAGCATCCAACAACACCTACAGATTATGAATCTGACAGGGAATTGCCAACTTCTGTGAACATTTTTTATGACCGTGCCATGGGTGGAATGAATTTTGGTTTAGAGGGAGAGGAGACTGAGAGTGAAGGAGCCTCTGAAGCATACAGTTATGAATATGAGGACTCAGAAGAGGATCCAGATTCAGAATGGGATAAGGATGATCTTCAAGAAAGGCTCTTTGATTTTGCTGTCAACCAGGGAGATGACTTAAAGGATGAAGATTGGGAGCCACCTCAGTTGAGGAAAAAAAAGCAGCGAGAAGGCAATGGTATGTTCACATTGAACCCTGATCATAAATTAAAATTTTACAATAAATTGTCAGGTCAACCAAAAAAGTACAAGAAGGGCCCAGATATCATGAGCAAGTCCAGTCACACACAATGTCGATATAAGAAAGCAACTGCAAATCAGAAATCCCTTGATGCATTTGGGTTTTTTTATCTATGCCTGGACCTAGCCACAAACAACAACCCCCTTCAATTGAAATGGTCAAAGCGCTATCCAAGCCTGAGTTGAGGCCGCTATATTTGGATACAAATTTACCCAAAGAGATGCAACATGACATCAATGCTGACATTACCAACACCCAAATCTGACAAGAAAGTGTTGAGGTCACAACTCCACCTGCCGATGAACAGGATTCAGAATTGGGCCTATATACACAAGCTGATTTAGAAGATGATATTGATGACGCTGTTGCAGGTGGAGTGGAGATTAACTCATGGGAGTTTTTGCAAGATCAGATCAAGAAAGACCTAACAAAAAAGCACCAGATGCTCACCCTATCCAATACCAATAAACTACTGGTTCTCAGAAATTTTGCAACATTACGGATCAAAGGATTGGGAATCATGGAGGTGAGTAAACAAATTGCTCAACAATGGCATGAAGGAGCTGGAACTCAATTTGCTTGAAAAATTTGTGTTCTTGCTTGACACTATCAAATATTTGAGTGGTGTAGAGTTGCTCTAGGTAATTAATACCTAAAAGCCTGCGCACACTGGTCCTTTTCTCTTGTGGGATCTAGCGCAGTTGTTTGGCACAGCTGGAATAGGTTCTGTGACTTGGCAATGTATGAACAAAAATAGAATGTGAACAAAATATGGTGTGATGTGACAGGGACATGACCTTGATGAGATGCGAATGCATCATGCTGACTAAGACTTGAACTTTGACTTTGGGACTTGAATACAATAGTCTAGATGTTTCTAGACTAGTCTTGACTTGGACTTGTAGACTTGACTTGGGGCTTTAACTTGTGAACTTGAACTTGTTATTACAGAGGTGAGCCAGAGACCTTTATATACAAAAACCAAGCAACGATGTGAAATGATGCAAGAGGTTGGCTATGTCAGTTGAATGACAAAGCACGAGAACAAAGTATACAAAAGAGGAAACTATGGAGAAACTCTGGAGAAATGGTACAGCATCGAGGCTGCGCGAATAGGGGCTAGGGGCTATGATAGGGGGACACTAACCAAAAAGGTAAGGATGATGAGTAACAACGAGAAAATACTAACAGAATAGGAAACAGGTCTGAGTCATGCCAAGAAAAGGGAAAACATATAAAAGAAACAATAAGGAAGTCTACCAATAAATGTCTAACAACCTTGTCTACTACTCCTGAGGGGCCTTAGGATGAGTCAGGGGACTGATTATCTCGGAGTATTTCTAGGTCACAGGCAACATATCTTCCACAATTTCTCCAGTATCCAATCCAAGGATAGGGGTCTGGGAGTAGGAGGACTAATGGGTATACGGTCGTGCACTCTCATTTTGTGTTTAAGAGTGAGTCGAATGGAGTGGGCGGGATAATCAGGATGGGATGGTGCCCTGAACTCTGCCTTGTATTCCACTCTACTCCTATCACGATATGCTGGTCTAGATGACATTCCAAGAAATATGTATGGTTCTTGACTTTCTGGGAAATAGACTGCATCTCCTATCACATATGACTGAGTGTAGATTGGATGGGATCGTCTTCTGAGTGAGAAATGTGCTGGTGGGGGTATGCAAAGATAATGATATGTTAATGGTTCTGCCTGGATGTGTGTGTCCTGGGTGTTGTAGCGTTGCATGGGAATGAGCTCTGAAGAAGACATGATGACTAATTGGGAGTCTGAAGATTGGTGTACTGAATAGAATGGTTGGCTGTGTGATGTGGAGATAGTAAAGGTGATATGGGATGAGTGCCGTCGGAGTCTGATTTGGAACATGGTTGAGATCAGTTGCTTTACTGTCAATGTGTCGTGCACTGGTGTCACTATGTCATGCATCGTGTCTGGATGATCATTTTTTTCTTGATGCACAATGCCAATGTCTTTTCTTCCACAATGGCTACACTCCTGACCACACGCACGACGCAGTGATACCAATGCACCCCACCTCCCGACACCCCCATGTGTGGGGCTGTCAGGACATGCAGTGCACTGGTGTCACTGTCGTGCATTGTGTCAGATGCCCTACACCCTGTATGAGCAATGGTCAAGGAGGGCCGCATCAAGAGCCCAAGATTACCCTGATTTGGCTGGCTCAAGCCTCGCATTATAGAGACCATGCTGGGGTTTCCAACGACTTCATTTGCGTTAGCATTCACGTGTAGGATCCTTCTCTTCATTGTGTGTGGCACGTTACGGTATGCTAAGTTCCTCACAGTCTATCAAGGTATGTGTCTGATCTCATTTTCCACATTGTGGACTAACAATCTTTCAGCCCAATGGTGGAATGTGAATTGCCAGTGCATCGGCATCGAGCCCATGATATGCACCTTTTTTTTGTTGGAGGGCTTATTGTTGTTTTTGACACATGCCATGCTCCCTCTTCCTCCCACCACCCACCCCATCCAGTACACTGGTGTTGCCACATTGTGCATGGCAGAGGAAACACCTCAGCATGTGCTAGACACCATGAACATATACTTACATGCACACTTCGCTCACACTCCCCACTATCTAACATTCACGTAAGCTCGCACCGTCAGCTGCATATCAAAAGTGAGTCAACATTGCGTGTTATGCTTCGCGTACAGGCTTGCTCTCACTACTTCTGACCAAGGTGATGATGCGCCCCCCTCACCATTCTTTGGGGCCTTTATGCTTGAACCCATCAAGAGCACTGTAGAACACGGACATTGTGCAACCAAAATCGTCATATGTGTTGAACAAGGGAGACCCACAATTTGAGCAAAAATGATGGAGAAGTGCATTTCCCAAATCCTGTACATCATCTTGGTACACCTTATAAGCTTATCTCCTGTGATAATGCAGTGCAACTTATGTGATAGGTGTCAGGAAAGACAGTCGGCACTTCCACAAGATGAACACACCCCAGATGGAAAGATAACATTTGTTGTAAAGACAGTCCCAGTGTATTTTATGTGAGGCTGTCCAGACATGTAGTGCGCCATTGTTGTTGCATTGTGCATTGTGTCGGGTGCCCTACAGCCTGGGAGACACACCCACATGTCACAGCGACTACTGCTATGCATGCACAATGACCGCTAACCAAAACTGCTACGCACACAACGACCGCTAACCGACACAACACCCCCACATGTTGCTCGCAACTGTGTTTGACGACTGCCCTTGCTATATTCCTCCACTTGACGAAATCTCTAGAAGCCGTCTACACAACAACCAGGCACAGCATCGATTCGTCAGTGCACTACAAACAGCGGTGCCAATGATAGCACAAAGGTGAAGGTGGTGATGGTATGATGGCAAAGGCGGCGATGGCAATGTCGGGCTCAAACATATTCAGTGGAATCTGAGGTGTGTGTGCTTTCTACTGCTTCAGTCACATCTAATACAGTGCATACTCAGGCCGTCTACCTGGCTGTCAAAGAATATCATGCGTGCATGTTTTTTTTTTGGTTTTCTTTTTCTTTTTCTTTTGGTTTTGGAGGGCTTATTCTATCATGCTTACACAATGGCAGCAAAAGATCTATTCACTGTCACCAACCACCATACAACAGATGCTCCCACCCCACGCACTAATTGATACACTCCCTATTGGTGTTAACCATAGAGAGACACATCAATAGAAATATATCAGTAGGAATTAAATATTGGTAAATATTTAATTCCCACTGATATATCTCTATTTCTGTGTGTGAGAGGGATTGTGGCAGTTGTGGTGTTTTTTTTTTAAAAAAAAAAGAGAGAAGAGGTTTGTCTTATATACTTTATGTCTAATCATGGCACACATTATCAAGACCTTACAGCAATGGGAATGAAAATGCAAGGGCTGTACTCTGGGCACCACATGTATGTGTAAGGTGAGGTGTGTTGGTGGTCACAACCAACTTGAAGAGTGTTATATAGTAGGTGACACTTCTTGTTAGAACCAGGGACCATTGAGTTATTTTATATATATCTTCTACACTAAAACCGGTATATCTCCCCCAACCATCATCCAATCAAGATGCAGCATTACATAGAGGCTCCATATACTATGAAGAACATCCACGAATATTTTCGTGGATTTAGGAGCGGGTTTTACCCCACACTCTGTACCCGGCCCCATACCTACCCCAAGGGCCGGCTCACCTCATCTGGACACATTGGGAAGGAGATACACTGGCATATGCTACTTCATTCAGTCTATATCTAATTCCATTCTATTTCTATCACTTCCCCTGTGAAGTTTTCCTCTATATCATTCCCGCCACATATATGCGGGTGTAGCACGCGCACGGCCGCATTGGGCCGGCTTCTAACTTCACTCCGTGAAGTTTTCACTTATAAATACATCTTCCATTTTATATATAACACGAGTAGTTTGTACTAGTATAAAAAGCAATTATATTTGTATCGTTGCCCCCCATCACACTAGCCCTTAGGCTACGCTCAAATATCTTTGTCTCGCGCTGAACCGGAAGGTTAAGCGCCGAGCGTACTTTCCTATTTAGGAGTAGGACACCAGCTACTCGTCGTACAGCAAGGCCGGGTCACAGTTGGGTTTCCAACCACAACTATTATATTATATCATTGCAATTTATATCTTACTTGTGGGAGAGCCACAAACCTATAAACCGACGCTTTGGCGCCCAGGCCGGATTCCCGGTATGGCACCTAAGCGGAGAGTAAACCCGGGACTCAGCTCCCAGTAGAATTGCCATAGGGCAATACTTTCCCTATAGATAAATATAGATAAATTCACAGTAAATCTATAGGGATATCATCATATTTCTCCAACCGACTCTCCGATATTAAAGCGCGGGAAAACCCCAGGAAACCCTATCTGCCAGACCCATCTACAGATTAAAAGTCTCAGATTAATCATCACTTCTTACTGTTGAAACGAGGGGCGGAAGGAGCGGGAAAGGGGAGAGAAGGATAGCGGTAGAGCGGGTTACAGAGAGGCTGGTAGCAGGAACAGACGGATGGAACGGCCGAAGAACATGGAGAAGGAGAAACTGGGACACAAAGAAACTCAGTAACGACACATAGACATAGAATAAACACGACTCACGCAATGATACGACTCGAAACGGATGAATGACAAAGCCACTTACAATAAACGCATACGCAGCCAGAGGAACGAAGCAGACGAGGGACAGGATCAGAGGGAAAGGGACGAAAAGGAAAGGATTAGTAGGAGAAAAGATTGCGAGATATGAAGGAACGGACTTACACGGTACAGAACAACACATGACCAGGTATATATATTATTTTTGAGGGAGATATGATGGGAAAGTCAGGGATTTCCGATCAAGATAGGATTCAGGTATAGGGACTCACCATCGATGTTGAAGATTTCAGTACACAGCATAACACAATACAGAGCGCGGTCGATGACGTGGAAGGGGGGATCACAAAGCAGGGCGGCGACCCTGCATCTGGAACTAGAACGCCGCCACAGCGTTAGGAAGGAATTGTTCTATGATAATATGGTTCACTTACATATAAAAGTCGCTAGATAGAACGATATACAATTAGTTCTAGCCTCATTAGTCCCTCAATCGAATGGAAAGCTCGACGCCTGCGTGCGCAATCGAAGCTTTAATCTGCGTATATTTTAGTTATCTCAACAAGGTCCCAGACACGATGGGATCATATCCTTAGGTGTAGTACACTATACCTACAATATCTCTTCACCTTGGTCTCTACACAACAACCATTCTACAGACTTTATTCTCATACTGCCAGTTATGCGCCACCTTTCTGGACCAGCGTCTAAAGCCATCGATATACGCCGGACATATCACTGTATATATAGGAATAGCAAATCACATGCAAACAACAAAAATACAGAAAATATACCAAAAAAATCACACATAGCTACGCCACCATTTCCCCTGACTTTTAACTATTACTTACATTGCACTCTAATGATTACTGCACTTACTTTCTACATACTAACAACATGCACACACCAACCTCACACACAGAACACTGCACTGTTCTTGAAAAGGCTGCCACCTATACAGGCAACAAGTTCCTATGAGGCTTGCATTGTCTATCACAAAAACAAGTAACAAGGTCAATCTCTGATAATGGTGGGGATAGACTTATAGTACCGTGTGTTTTCATATGGACAATTTTATATGGGGGTATCAAGGGGTACAAATTGGGGAAGGGTACATGTTTTGTTACTGGAGGGAAGGAATACATGTAATATTGTATATAGAGAAGTGTTACTCAAGGAAAATTCATAGATATTAATAGATAGAAATGTGTTGAAGATAGGATTGGAAAATTGTAATTTTGGCTGGGCTGTAAGGGCAACCTAAGCAGGCGTTCTACCCTAGGGTGGTGCACTGGCAAAGGGGGATCCAAAGATTTAGTATAGTACCTAATACATGGGGACTAGCCTACCTGGTGAAGGGGGATCTAAAGAGAAAACTCTAGGGAACCCTTCGCCCACTGACTACTGTATATAAGCACCATCGCTATGGCACTCCGCACTCTACCGGGCATCACCCTCCGTACCGACCGGGAAGTTCCACCAGGGCCTCGACACTGAGAACAAACAACGAAAGGGGAGCCAATGTCAGGAGCTGGATTCTGATGGACTTCGGGACTGCCGAAAGGTGTTGTC